>MDKI01224749.1:0-17879 GCA_005239505.1 Nicotiana paniculata | reverse complement strand
AAGTGCGCAACTTGACTGCCGCACGGGCTGTTTTTGGAGAAACTAAAAACGACCCTGTGACAATGACCATGCAAATGCAGGGTATACCATGAAAATCTGACCTAATTCAATGGATACTTATGCTCCAAATAATAAGGAAGAAATGAAAAGGAAAAAAAAAATTGACAGCTAAGTGAGTTTCTTTTGTCGCTCTTCAATTTCCTAGGGCTTAGCAGATGCAATAACAACAATAATTGCGCCTCCATCTCAAAGGTCTTAGCAGATGCCACCTTAAAAAAAAAAGTGGAAAAATAAGGAAATTGCTACCAAACAAAAGTAGTTTCTTTGCATATTTGACAATTCAGTTTCCAAATTTGAGCATTGAATACTAGAAGAATTCTTTATGGATCTGCGGCAGACTGGCAGCAAGGAGAAATTAGCAAGTTTTAAGATAAGGAAACAAATTTAGTACTTGAAGATTTACAGGGACAGTAAGAATTTATCTTATTCTTTCAATAATTCAGTTGTCTGCTACTCCATTTCAGCTTACATATGACGGTACATAATTGTACCCAAATTTTAATTAATGTAGAAGAAAGACTTTTTGCACATAAAAAGTAGTCTTAGAGCTTATGAACTAAGCATGTCATGACAGTTTTATGGTAATAAGCGCAAATCAATAATGGTAAAATGTTGAGAATTTAAATGTCCTATGAAATAGAACAACGAGACTACATCGTAACCAATTATTATATATAATTAAGTAAATAAATATATATTCTTTCTAATAGATTGAACTTTTAGATAAAATAAATGCATAACTCGAAAGATGACAACCACACATCAAAAGACGTACCAAAGGCATAATTATAAATACGATGATCTCACAATTCAATGGCAACAATTGGCACTTGAAATGAAGAAAATACAAATCAGACAATTTTTGTGTGTGTTAATAGATAAATCAAAAGACTCTCACCTTCAATGCTTCTACGGCCCCGCACAGAGCTATGCCTTCTGTGTCTTTGATTGCTTAGCTTGCTTCCCCGTAAAGATAATGCTAAGTATTTTGCAATCGTTGAGATTGTAGAGGATGAAGCCTAGGGAAAGGAATATGACCTCTATTTACAGGGAAATAGTGATTTAGTCATTAAGTAAAATATCAAAATCTTTCTAAAATATAAACATTCACCTTAAATAAAATTTTATTTATAACAACACTTAAATTATACCAATAATACAAGATATCTAATGTTCCAGCTGGATCCATTGACTTTATGTTCAAGTGGTGATTTGATTAATCATCCATCATTTTTTCCAAGATCTATTTTAATAATATGGCACCATTAATAAAGTTTTTAATAATGAAGTGTTAGCGAAATTATTGGTTCATTATTGAAAAAAAAAATGACAACCCTTAATTATGATAAAATGATATGCATATTAAAGGATAAATACTTATGTACTTTTATTTCTATGTGAGTAGTTGTAAGTTTCTTTCTCTCGGATGCTTCCTTCAAGTAGCAAGTACACATGGTATATACAGAAAAAAGGAAGACCTCTCTCTCTCTCTCTCTCTTCGGAATTCCGTGAGGGGGAGGGGGGTTTAATGTATTGGTCATTATGTGTGTTAGTAATCTGTATTGCTGTAAAATAAATAAAACAATAAAATTTCTGAAAATATAGAAACAGAAAGTTAGTAGAACTAGAACGTCAAAATAAATTCTGAAAACAGTATAGGAATAAACCGAGTCCACTGAATACACAGTGTGTCCTTAAGAATATTATTCCCCTCAAGTACCCGAGGTTTTGGAATATATCCTCCCAGGATAGAGAGATTTAACTCACCAGCGTATCGGTACCAAAAACTCTGGTGATCGGCGAACCACTCGATGGTCGTAAAATACACTGGAATATTTGTGCAGAAGAAGAAGAAGAAGATCAGAAAATTTAGTAAGTAAAAATTCTGGGATTCAAGGCATATTTATAAACAATTTTGCACTGTTTCTAAAAAGGTTTTGCAACCTTTCAGAACAACCATAATTGTTGGAACAAGTGTGGATATTGCGGGAAAATTAAAAACAGATTTAAAATAATCAGGGAAAGAAAAACATACCGGACCGGGTCGCGGGTCATGGGTTATTCCGAATTGAATTTTCGTTAAATAATTTAATTAATTAATTAAATAATTTGAAAGAAATTTTGTCCAAAAAGATTGATCAATCAATCGATCTTTGACCAAATCCAAATCCAAAAAATTCGAATCTGAAGCCGAGCGAGCGACGACGACGACGGCGCGAGGCTTGCCTTCTTCTCAACTCTTTAAGAGCTAGAAGAAGAGCTTCTCTATGTATACACATTGATTTTTTTCCTTCTTCCAATGGGGGAAAAAGTTCACTAATTCAAAATTTCACTTCTCTCCATTTCTTTTCCCACCATTTTCCATTCACTCTCTTTAAGCTACACTAAGCTTAAAGACCAACAATGTGTAATGCTTAGGGATCGTTTGGTAGGATTTAGTATGGAAAATAATATGTGTTAGCTTTGGTATTAATAATCTCTTGTTTAGTAGTATTTTTGAGCGTAAGTATAACTAATATCTGTATTTGTTATACACCTTATTCAGTACTATTTTTACACATAGAAAACTATGACATTAGCAATACCATGGTTCTTAATACATGTGCATTGGTTAAAATGGATGTTACACGTGGAATTAATTAAGTGGTTGATATGGAAAGTCACGTGGATCAATGAAAGAACAATAGCTGGATGGATATGGATACTTAGAAAGAGATACGAAGCTAAATAAATATGAGCCAATCACCCACGAGATAACTAAAAATAGGTGCTCGAGTCTCTCTAAAGAATTGAAGAGACACCAGCGAGATGAACCGAGACAAAAAAAAGTGGTAGATTCATAGATCTTCAATTAATGAGTTTAACGTTACAGAATTTTCAAGAAACAGTTACGATTACTAATTAAAACGTTTCATTAATGATATTAATGCTCATTATGACTCCATCATTAAGAGGAGAAAGAAATGTTATTTGTATGGACACATTCTGATCACTATTGGAATATATTTACTTTTCTGTGCTTTCTATTAATTACTTTTCTATTTATTGTTCTTATTTCTTTTATTATTTCTGAGAGAATATTAGATTTCTTGATTATCAGTAGCCCGAGCACTTCTTAAAATAAGCTTTGACTATGAATCTAATTCTTTGGTTGAACAACATGAATAAGCCTGTATAAAGACAAAATTTCCATTTCAAAATCTTTAATTTACCAAACCAAACAATCGATAAAAAATAATTCCAGTATAAGTAATCCCAACACGAAACCAGAAATTAGGCATCACAACTGGGATAAAAATATTCGCAATTGCGACTACACCAGAAACCAGCAGTCTCCCCTACACGAAAAGGAGCATAACTATCTCATACAATGTCCATATTCAATGATTCTTTTTGCTATGACTCCATAATTACGATACTGATCTAATATTTCAATGAAAACTGAATTTGGAGCTCATTTTCTTAATGTAGAACCATTTGTGCTTGAAGAAACGCAGAAGCATAAAAAACAAGCGCAACACAACCTAAACCTATCTGAAACTCACCCTAGCCACTCGGGACCTCCTCCGAATAAACCAAAAAGTCCTGTAACACAAAACGGACCTACTCGAGGCCTCATATCACATCAAATAACGTCAAAATTATGAATTACACCTTAAGTCGAACATAATGAACTTATGAACTTTCAACTTCTACAACTCGCGCCGAATCATATCAAATCAACCTGGAATGACATCAAATTTTGTATGCAAGTCCCGAGTGACATAACGGAGCTAATCCAACTCTTGAAATTGCATTCCGTCCCGATATCACAAAAGTCAACTCTCGATCAAACCTCTCAACCTTCCAAAACTTCAATTTTTCAATTTTCGCCGAAATGCTTCAATTTACCCTACGGACCTCCAATTCCAAAATCAGACGCACGCCTAAGTCCAAAATCATCATACGAATCCGTTGGAATCATCAAAATTCCATTTCGGAGTCGTCTATAGAAAATTCAAAACTCCAGTCAACTTTTACGGCTTAAGTTTCTAAATCAAGAATTCGTCTTCCAGATTGACGTTAAATCATCCAAAAACTAAACTAGACCATATATGCAAGTCATAACACATAATACAGAGTTGCTCGAGACCTTATGCTGTCGAACAGGATGCTAATTCTCAAAACGACTGGCCGGGACGTTACATACTCCCCATCTTAAACAAACGTTCGTCCTCGAACGTGCCAAGAATCGTCCAGAAGTCATCAAATCACTGAATGTATTCATCTTATATACACCCGCAGGTGATCCCACGTCACCCCAATCCACGTAGGCCCGACAACGCTATCTCAACAAAAGATTATCCCTTTCACCCACACTAATAACATTAGAACCACATTTCTCACCATTCGGTCATTCCCAAAAGACTCGGTTCCCACATCAACTCACAGTACTAACCTGAACCAGCCGCAAAAACTTATGCCTACACCCAAAAAGTACATCCACACAGGTTACCCATCACACGCATGCCCTAAACAATATATGTGATCACAATAGCTTCCTGTAATCAAATCCAGTACCAGCAATTAGCCTCATATCTGTTAGAACCCTATTTCAACTTCCACAACACTGGCAAAGATGCAAGAAACGTGAAGACCTCATAAAGATTCACCCGAATCAACAAGGCATATCTAACGCCACCTAGGCATACACCTCACAAGCTAACACCCTATAAGCACAACACAAATATGACTGAACATGCAAGGAAACTCATGTAAGAACTTTCAAGCACGACCAACAGGCACAACTCTCTATCAGTACCATACTATGATTCAATTCCACAAGGAAGAATCAAAACATATGAACAAATTGCAAGGATCTTATCCTGATATAACTCCACTATGGCACGCATCTCGGTTCAAATACCTCAATCACACGAAACTGCGATGGTCTCACCCTCAACTCTGAATCACAAGTAGAGTACACGTCATACCAACTGAAACCTTCCACTAATTCAATTCTCCTAACAAAATCACAACACACACTAAACTCCCACATTGGTAGAACATCTAAGGCACAAGTCATAACCCATCACCCAGAAATCAAAGCAAAACTACCGAAATGGGGAATAGAAAATCACTCATAGTCTCATAGTTCTTAATAATGCATAAAAACAAAACGGTAGACATGGGCTACTACTATAGAATCTCTCAATAGGGGTAAACACATAAACAGAGTACTAAATTACAAAACTCACCCATATGTGAAGAAAAATAGGAGGACTCACCTCGATAAGCAGAACTGAAATAAATTACGAATGATGCTCCTCTATAACACATTGAAACCATACATGTACGACATCATCTGGTGCATCTCAGACCTACTGTAGGAAACACATCAACGGGCCGACCTCCCTTGTTGGGCGCCCTCTATTAGCCTGACTTGCACCCCAAGCTGATAGGGTAGGGGCATCAGCAGCCTGAACCGAACTCATAGTCTGAATACCCTGCCGTGAAAAATTTGTCCGGAGTTTAGGATAATCTCTCACCATGTGGATGGTATCCCCACACTCAAAGCAACCTCTATGCTGACATGGATGTGGAAACTATGTGGTACGTGTACTCCGAAACACATGGGCACCTGGAACACCGTGCAAAGCCTGAAGTGAAAACTCAACTGGATGACCCACAAAACCTATACCATGTCGTACCCTGCCTCCAAAAAAAAACCAGTAGGTATCTCCAGTCTATGAGGCCTCCTATACTTCTTTTCCTCTCTCTCTTGACCTCGTTGGCCCTGTCTGTCATTTATCTCCTGGCCCCGCCTATCCTCTTTCTCTTGGCCCCATATGCCCTCTAATCGGCGAGCGATCTCTACCACATGCTGAAATGGGACATCAAACTCCAACTCCCAATCCATGATGAACTAGTTATAATGTTTGAGCCCCTCAATGAACCTACAGACTCACTCTCTAACTGTAGCGATCAAATCAGGTGCATGTCTAGACAAATCACTAAATCTAACAGCATACTATGACACTATCATAGTGCCCTAGCACAACTGCTCAAACTCCGTGCACCAAATCTCGAAGGGTCTGAGGGACAAACTCTCTTAGGACTATCTCTGAAAACTGAGCCCATGAAAGTGAAGTTGCATCGGCCGGGGTCCCCAAATCATACGCTTGCCACCACTGGTATGCCGCTCCCTTAAGCTGGAACATAGTAAAAGCAACCCCACTCATCTCCAAAATACCCATCGTGCGGAGAATGCAATGACACTCCTCTAGAAAACCATGCGCACCCTCTGAAGCCAAACCACTGAAAGTATGAGGGTGATACTTCTTGAACCTCGCAAACTAAGATGTTTTTCCTCAGATGTTGCTGCCCTAACCACGGGCTGATTTGGAACCTCAAGTTGTGTTTCCATGATACTTGGAACCTGACCCACGTGGACTTACTGATCTATAGTACGGGCGGCGGGAGTCTGAGTTCCTCTCCCGGTCTGTGAAGTAGCTAAACCCGCCTAAGATAATGTACCAAAAGCGCTTGGGAACTGAGCTAAAGTCTCCTGAAGTCTGAGGGTAACAACATGCGCCTCTGGTACCTGATCCCCAACTGAAGCTACTAGTGGCTCCTCAACTGCCGCTCTGGTAGGTTCCCTAGCTGCGGCACGTGCTCCTCTTCGGCTTCTTCCAATGCCTCTGCCCCAAGCGATACCTGCTCCAGGGGTGGCATCCTCAGTAACTGCAGCTTGTGTCTTCACCATCTGTAAGAGAATAGAATGATAAAAGACCAAACTCCAGGATCTATAAACTCGCACGATATGAATGAAAGAAGTGAAACTATCCTAATAGTTTCATAGCCTCTCAAAGATAAATACAGACGTCTTTGTACCGATCCGCAAGACTCTACTAAACTCGCTTATGACTCATAGCACCTCTGAACCTAGAGCTCTGATACCAACTTGTCACGACCCCTATTTTCTCTCCATAGGATGTCATGATGGCACCTAGTCTTAGGGACTAGGTAAACCTAATATTTTCTGAAATAATAACCATATTTAACTAACGACTAACCAATACGAAATAAAAATCTCCATACAAAACTTACAATCCTAACCGGTAGTACAAGTCATAAACTCTACTAAGTTTGCTAGAAAACCTCAAAATACAACTGTTTCAAAATAGTGCAAGTACAATATCAGAAGGTGACTCTGAAGCTTGCGAACACGACATCATGTTCACCTTGAGTCTCCACAACAAGATCCGAACAGCTAGCTAGCAATCGAGTGACTCCAAAATACATAGATCTGCACAAAAAAGTGCAAAAGCCTAGTATGAGTACACCATAGCGGTACCCAGTAAGTATCAAGACTAACCTCAGTGGAGTACTAACGAGGGAAAGTCAAGACACCTACTACACTAAATAACCTGGACAAGTGTAGGCGTAGAACTAACAACATACGATATCTTTACAAAGTTACGTATAATGACAATAATAATACGGTACTTGCAGTAGGAAATATAAGCAATAATTAGTAGTGAGACACAACAAGTAATAACACAGTAGAGTAAGCTGAACATGGTTCAAATCCGATGAAAACAAATAAAGGAAAGACAAGTAACAACTCGATAAGAATAACCACTTTTACACCAGGTTGATCTAATAACTTCCACGAGGTACCAAACGTCAAAATAGTCATAACTCACGGGTCCCAATTCGTCAACTTAAATCACTTGGCATCTCGTGCCCTCATTACAGCTGGTAACTACACGGACGACTCACGTACCAATAGAACAATTCTCACATAGAAGGAAAGTAGATGAGGCTATGTATAAATGATCAATAACATCAGGGTCCATCTACTTAAACTGATAGGGGTGGTTAATTACATATGTGCTTGTGCAAGTGTTCTATCACAACTCAAGGCAATGAGTAAGAGTAGATGAAATGAACGGCATATAAGAAATAATTCCCACGATTTTGCACAAGGTAAAACTCACACAAGTTAGGCACGCCATGACACAAATATCAACAAAAACAATGCCCCCAGGCCATCACAAATCATCACAATCAATTCCCGACATATCCCACCGTGTCTCGCCACGTGCACAATAATAAAGTAAATGCCTGCCTTGTCTCGCCGCACGCGGATATAAATGTTGCCACCTTGTCTCCACATGCGCAAACCCATTGATATATCCCGTCTTATTACGCCACATGTGCAACATTAATAATAACAATAGCATGGAAGAAACCTTGTGCAAACACCCAAACAAATTCTTCCAACAATACCACGTGCCAAAAACATAACAACACAGTAGAATGACCTCCACAACATATGCCCATATTCCATAACATTTCTCTAAACAGTGTCAATACAATCGCGCATAGCCGTCGGCTCACAAATTGAGCACAACAACAACAATAATAACACGAGACTACGATAAGTAAATCAACTCAAGAGCTTTGAAACACAAAGAAGAGATTGAACGAGCTCATGAATAATAAACACAATAGAGAATACTAGTCTCAATAAGATTAGCTCAACAAGGGAGAAATAATATTTAACTAATGATTCCACAAAAGTACAATTCGACAACAAGGGAGATAATATGAGTCAACAATTCCCAGTAAGGATAAGTTAACTATGATAACGTGTAACTACTATTTGTTTAGAGTTGAGAAATTAGGAAAGAGATACAACAAATTCAATTAAGGATAAGCAACTTACGGAAAGGAGAATAAAAACCTCAATTGAGGATAGACAATTACAAATGCAATAATAAGAATTTCATTTACGGACAAGCAATTAGGTAAGGATAGCATGGAAATCAAAAAGGCAACACTTTAGTTGAGGCACACAAGAGTCAAATAGGCAATAAGAGTGGAACATGAAGCAATTGATTCCAATCAAGATACGTAGAGGTGAAACTAGTAAATGGGGAACTTAACATAACCAAACAACTTCATATCTGATGATCATAAGAACCTAAGAGCCCTAGATGGTTAACATTCCACAAATAAGCCCGAGCGCGTACTCGTCACCTCACGTACATGAACTTCATATTACATAATTATCACCAAAGACACATATCATAAGGGGTCGTTCCCCCACGCAAAGTTAGGCAAGATACATACCTCAAAGAAGCTAGGCCGATACTCTAAAATGTCCCTCTCAAGTGAGACAACCTCCGGACGGCTCTAATCTAGCAAAAATAACGTCAATCCATAAATAAAGCTCATAGAAAATAATTCCGGATAATAAAGTTTCGATCTTTAGCAAAAACTAAAAAGTCAACCCAGAAGTTGATCCCCGAGAACCAGATAAATTTACAAAACTCGAACACCTATTTCAATACGAGTTCAACCATACCAAAATTATCAAAATCCAATACCAATTCGTCGCTCAAATCATAATTTTACATTTTGAAAGATTTCTTCAAAATAATTCATTGTTTTCCACTTTAATTCTCACCATTTTGATGCTAAACTCAAATAAAATCATGAAATATACATAGAAATTGAACAACGACACTTACCCAACAATTTTTTATGAAATTCCTCTCTCACAATCGCCCACTCTCGGACCTAGGGTTCAAAAATATCACAAAATGAAGCAAAAAACCGAATTACACAACTAAAAACAAGCTGCAGATGTCGATTTGCGATCAATTGCGAAACCTCGCAAAAGCGAAGAAGCCTTCGCAATTACGAACAAGAACATGGCTGGAAAATGTCGCAATTGCGACAAAAATATTTGCAATTGTGACCACCAGAAACCGACTGTCTCCGCGACACAGAGATGAGCATAACTCTCTCATATGATGTCAAAATTCGATGATTCTTTCTGCTATGGCTCCATAATCACAATACAGATCTAATTATTCATGAAAATCGTATTTAGAGCTCATTTTCTTAATGTATAACCATTTATGCTTGAAGAAATGACGCCAAAGCATAAAAAACAAGCGCAACATAACCTAAACCTATCTGAACTCACCTAAGCTACTCGGGACCTCGTCTGAACATACCAAATAGTTCTGTAAAAAACAAACGGACCTACTCAAGGCCTCAAATCACATTAAATAACTTTGAAATTATGAATCACACCTCAAATCGAACATAATGAACTTATGAACTTTCAACTTCTACAACTCGCACCGAATCATATCAAATCAACCCGGAATGATATCAAATTTTGTATGCAAGTCCCAAATGACATAAATGAGCTAATACAACACTCGGAATCACACGATATCACAAAATTCAACTGTAGGTCAAACCTCTCAACCTTCCAAACCTTCACATTTTCAATTTTCGCCGAAATACTTCAATTTACCCTATGGACCTCCAATTCCAAATCTGGATGCACGTCTAAGTCCAAAATCACCATACAAAGTCGTTTCAAGCATCAAAATTCCATTTCGGGGTTGTCTCCATAAATTTCAAAACTCTGATCGCTTAAGCTTCAAAAACAAGAATCCTTCTTCTAGATTGACCCCAAATCGTCCAATAACCGAACTTGACCACACACACAAGTCATAACATATAATACGGAGTTGCTCAAGACCTTATTCCGCTGAAGAGGATGCTAATTCTCAAAATGATTGGCGGGATCATTACAGTTGGTAGTTTGTGATGAGCTATGAGCCAAAGGAAGTATTGTATTTTTGGTATGGTGTTCAGTTTCCACAGCCAAGAACGTCGGAAATGGGTTAATGGGGTAGAAGTTTTGTGTAGTGTTTTTTGGTAAGCTAGGAAGTTGAGAATCCAAAAAGATTGGTCGACAGTGTGTGAGGATTCCTGAAGTGGTGTGTTATGAATAAGTTGAATGACGCATAGGGGTAGGGTGAAAATAGATAAGAGAGACCCCATGAATTATTTTGGATGATATGTTTGAGAGGTGAAGATTTTTCATGGTGTATTAAAGGCCCTTGAATGAGTTGACGAAGAGAAGTATGAAGAAAAATCCAATTGTCATGCCACAAGTGAATATTGTTGCCCGTGGCAATATGCCAGCCTATACCTTTTCGACAGAGCGTGGATGCTTTGGTGATATTCTTCGAGATATAAGAGTCACCGGTATTAGAACTGAGGTTATATAGAAAATGTTGTGAGTTAGGTTGATGGAAGGCATATTTGGAAGAAAGTAGTTGAGTCCCTAGGGTGGGCTGGTTATGGAGAGATTTTTACATTTTAATTTAGGGATGCCTAGCCCCCCTGTATGTTTTGGGATGCTCACAATAGCCCAATCGATTAAATGAATTTTATGTTTGTGGGGTGTGATGCCCCATAAGAAGTTTCGCTGGATGTGATCCAAATTGGTTTTAATTTTGTTGGTGGAATATTAAGCATAAAGGGGAATAGAATTTAAGACATATTTTATAAGGGTTGCCCGACCATCTAAAGAAGGAATTTGGATCGCCAGCCTGATAAAATAGTTTGGACTCTATCTAAAAGGTATTGATAGTCAGAAGATTGTAGGTGTAAGTTGGTAATGTGAAGACCCAAATATCTTCCAAAGATGTTCGCTTGAGGGATTTTTAGTTGTTGGGTGATAAGGTGTCTAGTGGTGTTGTCAACATTTGGCGAGAAGTAAAGTTTTGATTTCTCAAAATTTATACGTTGGCTGAAATTAAGACTCAATTGATTGAAAATGTTGATGATGGTGTGTGCATTTTTAGAGGTTGCATTGACCAGTAGAATGAGATCATCATCAAATAGTAAGTGGGAGAGTGGTGGGGCATTCCGAGAAATTTTAACTGGGCACCAATTAAGGATATCAACATGATGTTCAATTAATCGAGATAAGGATTCCATACAGATAACAAAAAAGATATGGTGATAGAGGGTCACCATATCTTATACCCCTTGATGGTTTGAAATAGGGTGTTGGTTTCCCGTTAATGATAATGGAAGTGGAAGTTGTGGAGACACAAGGCATGAATATATTTATTTATTAGGGATTGTGGGAAATTTAACTGATTGAATGAGAATCTAATGAAGGACCATTCCAAACGGTAGAAAGTTTTTTCTAAATCAATTTTAATCATCATGTTACATATTTGACCTGTTTGTTTACGAAAATAATGAATAGTTTCTTGCACTAGGATTGCGTTATCTACTACGCGACTCCCCAGAATGAAACTACTTTGGGTTGGGTTGATGAGTTTGTGTAATAGTGGTCAAATACATTGTACGATGAGTTTAGTACTCCCTCCGTTCCAGTTTATGTGAACCTATTTTCTTTTTGGTCCGTTCCAAAAAGAATGACCCCTTTCTAAATTTGAAAATAATTTTGGTTAAACTTACAATTCTACCCTTAATGAGAAGCTTTTATAACCACATAAATACTCTGGGCCCGTTTTTGAATTGTTTAGGACCACAAATTCCAAAAGTCGTCATTTTTTCTTAAACTCTGTGTCCAGTCAAACAGGTTCACATAAATTAGAACGGAGGGAGTAATGATTTTACAGATGGTGTTACAACATCGATATTGGTTAATTATTTCAAGTGGTGTACTTTAGGGATGAGGATAGTAAAAGTAGTGTTAAGGTTTTTAGGAATAGTAGAGGTGGAAAAGACAGTGTTACAAGTGTGGATAGCTGCGTCTTTTGTTTGATTCCAAAACGTTTGGAACAAAATGGGGTGTAACCCATAGGCCCCGATGCCTTTAAAGGTCGGAAGGAATTAACTGCATTTAGGATTTCTGATTTTCTAAAAAAAAAATGGGACAAAGGTGATTATAGTTGTTGGAGATCTTCAACTATTAATGTGTGGGAGTGGGAATGGGGGTAATCTAGTTCACTGGAGGTAAGTTGGATTATGTACAAGTTTTGAAAGTGTGATAAGATTTTGGTGTGAATGGCATAGGGGTCGAATGCTCAATTACTGAATGATTATTATACGCAGCGAAAACAATCCCAGTATCAAAATTACATGTAATCTAGACAACTAATATAAACGGGGTTTCACAGATTACCTCTTGAAGCGTGAACATATCTGTTTTTCGCTTGAGTCTTCAATTCCATAACTTCTCAATGGAATCTCCACCACCCACACAATCGCGATCCTCGAACGTTACACGGTCTTCTACTGTGTTACACAAATAATACCCGGAAATAGTAATTTCGTGTGGGAAAAATTCTAGGAAAAATAGCTGAAAAATTTCAGCCACCATGGCTGAAATTTTCGGCCTCCTTTCACTCTTCTTATTCTAGGTGGACAATCTTATGCATTTATAGCACAAGTTTTAAGGGTTAAAATCCTTTTCCAAAACCTGTTAGGTTTCTTTTCCACCAGAAAAAAAATTCCTTTATCTCTTATTATTTAAGCACAGTAGGGACCACATAATTTGATTAACAAGGCTCCAATTATGGAATTAATTTCTAATTTTCAAAATTAATATCTACCATAATTAATTACGAATTATTCCACTAAAAATTTGTAATTGCATTCCTTATTCAATTTTGAAATTCATCCATTAAATCTTATTTAACTCCCCATGTTAAGATTCAGATACTAATCAATTAAATTAAATTACTGACAATTTAATTTATTGATTATTTCCTTTTGACTTTCGCTTAACTTATTTCATGTGTCGGATACAAAATCCACCGGCCGGATTTACACATGAAAATTTATAAGCTTTCATAAAGGTGTATCATCAGTCTCTAAACCGAAACATAGATTCCATCAACTAACTATTACTTCGCCTATGTACATTATTATTATCCAATTTACCAGGCATATTGACCCGCGAAAGAATCTCGCCTTTTAATAAATCAAAACAATAATAATATAGACAACTAATAATAATTATATCAAGATTAAGAGTATAAGTACATTTAATGGCTAGAGAGTTTATTTTATTAAGTCAATATAAAATACTTATCTCTACTTGGTCCGTTCAATACATTCAATATGTACTAGCACAAGAAGTTGGAATTAAGTCATTCCCATAATCAAGATAAATTATATTTAATCTTGTGCTACAATCATCCATGATGGGTTGTCCAATTCCATCATTAGATTGTGAACTCAAACTTTATACTTATAAGAACCGATAATTTAATCTTCCGTGTATAAGCTAAACTCTATACACTAAATCATCTACTATATAAGTAAAGGACATAGACGAATATATGATCTATTTAAAACTTTATTAAAATTGAATAAATAATTGTTCCATAATAAATACTATATCCAAACCAAACTCATGGTTAACAATATATATCCCAACAATTACCTACTTCGTCATGAAGTCCTAATATAAGATTTTGTCTACGTCGTTGGATAGTCGAGATGTGGAAGAATTTAGTGTTATTGTACCCATTGTTTAACCACTGGATCCTAGATTTCAATTTCCTGAATTCCACTCCATGGTGGAGGATTAGGTTGAAATTCGTGATTAGAATAATTTCTAAATTATACTGGAAAGAATTTTTTAGGGCGGGGTCCATACATTGAAGGCCTTGTAATCTACCTAGAATAGTTTTTTTTATAGAAAATATTGCCAAAAGTATTTATGTTCCAACGAGTAACTAGTTCTGTGAAGAAATGTAAGCCAACATCGTAATTTGTTTGAGTTGACCATGCCTCAGTGACAATACGGGAAAAGTTCGGATGTGGTAACAACATGGTTTCAAATTTGAAACTAGAATTTGGCTTTTGGAACAGTTTTGTAAGGGTGAGGAGTAATGGGCAGTGGTTAGAATGGGTCCAGGGTAGGTTTCTAATGGAAGAGTCTTGGAATAAATGTAACCACTCATTGTTTGCATAGAATTTATCCAAACTTTCAAGTATTAAAGTGTTTGTGTTGGAGTAGGGTTGATGGAATTTAGGCTTATTGGTCCAAGTGAATCTACTTCCAGTGAAGCCTAAGTCCATCACACTACTAAAAATTCGGGAAAAAACAATCACAAAAAGTGATCAAAGTTGATCCCTAAACAGTGAAAAGCGACCAAAATACGTCCAAACTGGCTTGGTCGCTATTTTACTGGTCCCTTTAAATTAAAGACCAAAGTTGGTCGCTGGTCTCTAAAGTAAAATGACCAAATATTCCGGGTATCAAAAAAAGAGACCAACTTTGGTCGCTATATTATTTTAATAATATAAATTTAGCGACCAAATTTGGTCTCTATTTTTAAATTACGTATTTATTTATTTATTATTATACAAAATATGGCGACCAACTTTGGTCTGGAAATAAAATATAATATTTTAAAATCTGGAAAATAGCGACCACAATTGGTCGCTATTTTATTAATTTATTTGGTCGTTATTTTATTAATTTTAAAATCTGGAAAATAGCGACCACAGTTGGTCGCTATTTTATTAATTTATTTAATTTGTTTTAAACAGAAGCGACCACAATTGGTCGCTAATTTCCAGAAAAAATATTTTTTTAATAACATAGCGACCAAAGTTGGTCGCTATTCTGGAAATCTGGGTTTAATAGAGACCAACATTGGTCGCTATTCTAAAAATCTGGATTTAATAGCAACCAACTTTGGTCGCTTTTCTTGATTTTATTTTGGCAGAAACTGCCTATTTTGGCAGCCACACCACCTACCAGCATACCAAATCCTGGTACAACAACAACAACAACAACAACAATACTAACACAACAACAACAACAATACTAACACAACAACAATACGAACTAACAACACAACAACAAAAACATTAAAATCAATATTAAAACCAACATTAAAACCAACAACGTATAAAGTTCAGTAAGACTAACACATTTAACTAACAAAACTAAGTTAACACTTATTACAAGCCCATTCTAAAACGGACCAAAGTTTTATTGTCTAGTTCAAAGTATATAAAAGTACTCAATGACTGTTTCATTCTATATCATTATCATCGCCGTCTGATGAATCTTCATTATCAAGACAGTAATGAGAAAGGTAATTTCGTGGTGGACGAGAAGAACGATCACGGGGAGGTCGGGAGGAACTAACACGGGGAAGACGGAAGGAACGCTCACGTTCAAGTTGAGCCTCTGGCGATGTCTCACGAGACCGGGGAATCGGAAAAGCTCCAGAAGCTAGGAGAGATTTAAGCTGAGCTTGCATACCTTCATACTGATCTTGCATGCCTTGGTACTGAGCTTGCATGCTAACGTACTGAGCATCTCTAAGACTTTCTCGTTCCTTGGATGCTTCTAGCTCGCTTGTGAGCTTTGTCACAATCTCCCGCATAGTAGAGAGGCTCTCCTCATCAAGTTGCTCGTCTTGTGAGAAAGTTCCTATTCCTTGCATTCCACAGTGATAGCGGTGGAACTTCTTATTAGGAAGCCTGTATACCTTCCCATATTTTGCACCGCCAACCACCTGTCCATAGTCTTTCTGCATCCTCCTCTGAAATATGGATTGGCTCGCCCGACTCATTAGGTCACTGACTACGTATGAATTCCTCCATGTCAACTCTGAAGCGATTCGATAAGAAATTTTTTATTTAATTAGTATTTGAAAGATTATATTAGAGTATATCAGAATACTTAATGAAAAGAGAAAACTTACATGTACAGTCGATGATCGGTCGTCGACCCACATTTCTGGATCAGTCTATTTCTTTTTCTTGACAATATGAGTCTCCTTGAATAACTCATCTTGCTTCATTGGACGACCCAACTTCTTTTCCTGAAAATTCATAAATTATAGTTAATAAACAGAATAGATATACTTTAACAATTAAAATAAATGAATAGATTACGTACCAATCTTCTTTTTATAGTCCCTTGGCTGATCGCACCTCCAGTGTGCAAGGAGCCTCCCTTCTCGGATGCGCGAGCTTTCTTTCCTTTTTCGCTCTTCTTTAAGAACTCCGCGGTAAGCCACTGCCTTTGCAAATCCCTCCAAAAATTGTCAAGCAACCAGTTAGGCTTCTGGTTGTACAGTCTAGCATTGGAGAAACTATGCGACAACCGCTTTCGAGCCTTAAGATTAAAATTACGCGCCACCTCCGCGCTATAGCGGTGTTCTCAGACACACTTGCTCTGTATTTCAAAAGTTAAATATTGTATGAAAATATCATAAATATAAATAATTATAAAGATTAAAATAAAATTTATACCTTAAATTCATTGAAAATTTACTCCTTCAACGAGAATGGGATTCGCAACTTGTATAAGGGGCATCATAAAGCTTTCTGGTGGCGTTGGTGATTATCCTCGTAGTAGTGTTACTCGGGATGAACCTGCAATTTAACAAAAAAACACATTAATATATTAGTACAAACTGTACAAAATAATAAACGTAAAAAAATCAAGTTGCTCTTACCCATCACCCTCGGGGACTATGATGATCCTTCCATACTTATCCTTATGCACCTCCTCGTCATCATCAGCATCATCGTCGGAAGAAGGTACATTAGATGCATGTGTGGAAGGTGTAGGGGGGTCCGAGCTAGTATCTCGCAGGTGAAGGCCTGTAAGAGATGGAGTCGATGAGGAAGATGGTTGTGATCCCTGTGACTGCGACATCGCGGGATCGATCGGAAGCTGCTGTGATATTGATGCCTCTGATCCCAGTGGCTGTGACCCACGTGGTTGTGACCCGGAAGGATGTGGGCCATGTGCTCGTGAGGCTGATGGACTATATGTCGGACGTACAGTCCTAGGGCCTTGTGCTGAAAGACCCGGTGTCTGCACAAAGATGTAGTTGGCTGGTGATGCTGTGGCGCCCCATAATATCCATCGGGTGGAGGATAAGACATATGCAGCGCCTGTGAAGAGGGTGGAAAAGAGGGAGGATAAGAGGGAAAAGTATCTTCTACTCTCCTCTTTCCCTTCTTAGCCTTTCCTTTACCCCGAGAACCCGTAGGGT
>ML326414.1:0-23205 GCA_005239505.1 Nicotiana paniculata | reverse complement strand
CATAATTCATATTTTCTGGATAAGGAGGGTGATCACATTCTGCATTCCACTGATTACCAAATGTTTGACTAATACAAGATGTGCATAAGCCTCCATTGGTTGTATCCACGATGTTTACCTGTTGCTTTTGCACTGATTCCTCCACCTTCTTAGTTAATATGCTCATCTGTGTTATCAAGGTGGCCACATTCTCTACAATAGTATTGGATGGATCGAATGGCACTGAGTGAACTACATGAATAATGGGTGCATTCCTTGTTGTCCATCCTGAATTCTGTGCAATTTTATCAAGCAAGCTCTGACTTTCTCTCCACGTTTTTCTCAAGAATGCTCCACCAGCTGAAGCATCAACATTTTCCTTAACAGTATCAGCCAGACCCATATAAAAACGTTGCCCCAACATCTGCTCCGGAATACCATGATGTGGACAGATAACCAACATTCCCTTAAATTGTTCCCATGTCTCCTGCAATGTTTCAACTGGTTTTTGTCTGAAGCTCAAGATTTCATCAATTTGTTGTGCAGTTTTGTTGGGTGGATGAAACTTATTCACGAACCCCTTAACTAACTCCTCCCATGTGGTAATGGAATTGATGGGGAGTGGGTTTATCCAAGTCTGGGCAGCTCCAGTCATTGAGAATGGAATCAACAACAGTTTTATTGCCTCCTGAGTGACGTTTGGTTGCCTATGTGTTTTGCAAATTGATAGGAAGTTCTTCCAGTGCTGTTGGGGGTCTTCGATGTATGACTTGAGAATAGTCCCTTGTTCTGCAACAAGTGTAGCATATTATTTGTAATCTGGAAGGATTCAGCCTGTATTTGAGGGACTAGTACTGCAGTGGCCAAATTCTCTGTTGTGGGTTGTGCCCAGTCATATAAAGGAGCCTCTACCCCTATCTGTGAAACTGGGTCTACCACATCATCCCCATTGTTGTTCCTGTTGTTTGGATCTTCCATGTCGGGTTCAAGTTGTTCAATTGCTGGTTGTTGTTTGCTTTTTCGATTGGACCGCTTTAGGGCCTTAAAAACTTTCTCGAGGTCTGATAAGTATTCAGTTACTTCACCAGTTCTCGATGAGTTTCTAGGCATGCACATGTACAACAACGTTAGCAGACGTTAAACTTTCAATGTATAAATGAAAATTGAAGAAAATTGACTATATTTCAGAATTTTGTATTTCTTCCAACTCCAATTGATAGCACCGTTAATTCCCCGGCAACGGCGCCAAAATTTGATCATGCTCAACTATGTATTGTAGAAAGACTAAACGGGCGCTGCAAATATAATCCGGGGTATTACGCCCAGAGTCGATCGCACAGGAAATTTACGTATCAATCAAGCCATCAGAATACAAAACTTTACTTAATCAATTTTCTCAAGACTTTTGAATATCAATTGGTGATGTTTTACTATTTCTACTGACAAAATTAATAAACTAACGATTAACTAACAATATGGTGTAAACTATTATAATAAAGGTCTAAGGTTATGGTTTCCCCCGTTGGTGAACTTCCTTCTTGGATACTTCTTATAGTTTGATTAGTTGTCTCTATCAATCATGAACACTCTATCTACCATAAATCTCTCTCAAGTAATTATGATAATTTACTAGACGCACTCTCTCAAGTTACGCTAGCTAGATTGCATTACAGTTCACTTTAGATTGCACCCGGAGTATCGTTATGTCTAATCCAACTTCTAAATCCTCGGTTATGACTTTCGTCTATACTCTAGGAGTAGTGTTGTTCAAACAAATACCTAAATATGCACTCTCTCTCAAGTAGATACATAATAAATAGGAACAGCTAATTGAGGGCCCTTCAATCAACTACAACAAGAACGTAGTTGAACTAATAGAGTTTAATCAACAAATCAAAGCTATATTAATATCACAATAAGTTCATCCCCTAACGGGTTCCACCAAAACCCTAAATTAAAGAAATTAGCTACTCATGCTCATAATAATCAACTCTAAATAACTTGTTTAATTAAACTACAAAGTAATGAATAAAAGCTGTAAAAATCAATGTTTTGCTTCTTTGAGTAGTATTCCACAGGCGTTCTTGTCTCTAATGGAATCTCCCCCTTCAAGTTGTGCTTTTGGGTCTATTTATATGTTTAGGATAAACCCTGAACGTGTAGGAGACTTCTATTCAAATCGGGAAACACTTAAAATCTTCAAAACTCAGATTGGACCAGACCAGGGACCTGGCTTTATGGCCCAAACGTGTGGATAAAGCCAGGACATGTCTGGCCTTAAGGGTCAAACGCTTGGATAAAGCCTGGTCTTACCAGACTTTATAGCCCAAACGCCCAGCTATAGCCTGGTATGACCAGAATTTACAGCCCAAACGCCCGGCTATAGCGCGGTGCACTCCTCTTCGCCTCTTGAACGTATTTTCGATGTTTATGCATCCATTTAGCTCGGATTCCATCTCAAATTTACCTACACATGAAATAGACTCCATTAGGCACATACAAGTGTATTTTTATCATTAACGCACATAAAATGTAAGGCACATAACGTGTTAAACAATTAATTCCATCCACACATCAGCTGCCTTCAGTCCTTTTGGAGATTCTGAGGTAGTCCTGCAGGCGTCCGCAGGCCTTGGCGTCCCCTCCTACTTTATTTCCACTCTATTCTTCTTTATTTTGAGACAAATGTATTTATTTTGTTCAGACCTTTATATGTCGTATTCATAGACAGTCCGTGAAGTTGTGACACCAAATTCTGGGTTTAGTATTATGAATTTCGTAATGGCATATAAACGAGTTGTTAGACTTAGTTTTATTTCTCACCTTTATTTCCGCTAATTTGTACATCACTTGTTATCTGTTAAAAATAAATGAATAAGGTAAATGAACATTAACGTTGTCTTGCCTAGCGGGTTCAATGTTAGGCGCCATCATGGTCCTAACGATGGGAAATTCGGGTCGTGACATCCGTAATCCATGTATACCTGTGTGTGAGATACATGTGTCGCATAAGAAAGATCGAGCGCAATAAGCTAAGTGAGTGATTATTCCGCTTTGGAAGGAAAAAATCATCTCAAATAAGGTCCTCACTCAGCTCACAGGCTGTCTGGGAATAGCTCCACCAGACATAGAAGAAAGAAGTGTAGGATTTGTAAACTTTGCCAGAAAGAAGCTAGCCGTGATGGCACTGACAAAGTTCCCCATGGAATGGTATTCCTCAGATAACGCATTGATCGTCTCGTCCATCTTCCCTAACTGAAATGGGGATGAAGACTCATGGAGAAGTTCAGCTTTGATTTGACCCCAAGAGTTTGAATACTTCTGTCTAGAATCTTCTTATGAACCTAAAACATTAAGTCGTTCAGTCGTGTTACGTCATGAGCCTACAAGCCTCATGTTGAGGAAGAAAGATGAGTTTCAATTTTGCATGGAAGCGAAGGAAGCATTTCATGAAATCAAGGATGAACCCTATTTGCCTTCGCTCAAAGATTTTTTACTATTCAACTTCATCAAACAAACTGGAGTTAGGCCAACTTTCTTTTCTGGGTATTGTATTGGTAAAAAAGAGTCTCACACGTTGGCTGATTCTAGACAACTCAGTTGGATACGTGGACCAAGGGAAACGCGACAATTGGACGTAATTCTATAAGGAGATGCGTAACAAAGAGGCATGAATCAATAAACCATCGAGTCCATCAGCCACGGGAAACTCAACCTGATCAAGATTGGGAAGAGACACAGTCAAAATGAATATGGACAAAGCTACGGGCAAATTCAAGGACCCATAATTGATTATTCGTACGTTATGTAACCGTACCCCAATTACCGTTATCCTTTGTAACGCTCCATTAATGTCATAATTAGTCAGTAATGGTCAATCATAGCAAGAGTTGTACGTTATATCAAGGAATCTCCTATATAAGGGATGGGAATACAGCTTCTAAAAGGGGCATCTGATTTTCGAATACAGTCTACTGTGCATTTCTATATTTCTACAATATTGTCTATTACTCGTTTCTCTTTATTTCCTTGATTATCAGTAACCCGAGTTCATCCTAGAAATAGCTTTGGTCAAAGGATCTAATTATTTGGTTAAACAAATTGGATCTGTTACCGGGAATCTGATAATCTTTGTTTGCTTTTCAAGCGATATCCTTTGAACTATGTCGAACTCCAACGACAACAACCAGCAAAGGAATGGAACCCCAGTCCCATCACCTTCAAGAACCCCACGTGGTTCAAGGGAACAATCCCTAGAAAGATCCAATAACAACAATGATAATAATGATCAAATGGTGAAACAAGATCGAGTAAAGCAAATGATTGCAGAGTATGTGAGCCAAGCTTTGCAAGAATTTGCGAGGGGATTACCGGCAGCGTTACCTGCAGCACCGTAACCATCCCCCAATAATACCATCACCATGGAAAATCCTCAATCTGGGTTGGCAAACTCAGGAAGAGAAGATACTCCTAATGAATCTCTCGAAGAGAGACCAGGTATATCTAATAACTCTGAATTACAAAATTTAATGCTAACCATGCAGAAACAGATGAAGGAGCAGAACGATCGCATCGAACAAATTCCTGGAGTACCGCCTATTATCAAAGGCATNCCAAGAAGTTTAAAATGCCTGACGTTCCCAAATATGATGGAACAACTGACCCACGTGATCATGTGGCTGCTTTCACTACTGGAATTAAAGGCAACGACTTAACAAAAAAAGAGATTGAATCAGTCCTTGTCAAAATATTTGGGGAAACACTTACCAAAGGATCCCTAACCTGGTATTCTCTTCTCTCTGAAAATTCTATTGACTCTTTTGCTGAGCTTGCAGATTCATTTATAAAATCACACTCTAGTGCACAAAAAGTTGAGAAAAGAATGGAAGACATATTCAAAATACAACAAGAAGACACGGAACTACTTCGTGAGTTTGTAGACAGGTTTCAACGAGAAAGAATGCAATTACCCAGGGTGCCTGATAATTGGGCAGCCATGGCATTTGCAAGCAACCTAAAAGGTGAAATCTCAGAAGCCACGAGATGACTTAAGGGAAGTCTAAGAGAATTCACCGCTACAACATGGAACGATGTATATAACATGTATAGTACTAAACTCAGAATAGAATAAGATATCATTGCTCGTTCAAGAGATGAAGATCATTCCAGATCCAGACGTCCTGAATTAGACAGAAGATCAGGTAAAAACAAGTACGATCCTTACTTAGGACCCTCGGGACGTGATATTCGTGCCAGGTTCGAAAACACTAGGTCAGACTATAGACCACGAGGATGAGACTCTTCTAGATCCAGAAAAGATCAAGATGAACGACCTAGAGGTAATACCCGAATTGGGGATCATACCTTTAATGTAAGTACTACTGAACTTGTCTCAATATTAAGGAACATGGGAGACAAAGTTAAGTTGCCCAAAGAGATGCGATCAAATCAAAATAGAAGGAACCCAGATCACTGGTGTGAATTCAGTAACGATCATGGGCACAAGACTGCGGATTGCAGATTTTTACAAGGTGAAGTAGAAAATTTATTGAAACAGAGCTATTTAACAGAATTGTTTAGTGATAAAGGTAAATACGCATATATGAAGAACATGCAGGAGCCCCTAAAGCCTCCTTCTCCAAAACGAACCGTCAACGTGATACGCGGAGGTGAAGAAGTAAACAGAGGGGTCTGCAAAACGACCAAAAAGTTCACAATATCACATGGAAAAGAGGTTCGTGAAAATATGGAAGAGGACGATATAACCTTCGATGATGCAGATNATGAAAGAAATACCATCCACCTTGCATCAGGTAATTAAATTCCCCTCTGAATGGGGGATTCAACAAATTAGAGGCGATCAACAAACCGCAAGAAATATAAACTCCGTGGTACACTACAACAAAAAAATATAGGTGGAAAAATCAACAAGATAAGGAAATCTCCCGAGTGGGTAACACCGCCCAAACATGCATGGAAGAAATTACTACCCAAATAGGTACGGAAGGTATTATTGCTGAAACAAGCACGAAAGAAAATACTTACGAGAAGATGAATCAAGTTGCAACGGAAGGTGCATTAGACCACACAGATGCAGATTCCAGACCGGACGTCATTAATGAACCGGAGGAAGATGAGCACATCAAAACATCTACGGAAGAGCTCGAAGCTATTCCATTGTCTGAACAAAAACCTGAACAGAAAGTGTATACAGGCACGAGGCTGGGCCCCGGTCGAAGAGAAGAAAAGAAAGCAAGGAACATTCAAGATTCAAGTGATTGACGAAGAGGTACATAAACTCTTGAAGATTGGTCCGATACGAGACGTAACGTACCCTAACTGGCTAGCTAACACCGTGGTAGTACCTTAAAAGAATGGCAAATAGAGAATATGCGTAGATTATACTGACTTAAATAAAGCATGCCCCAAAGATTCATTCTCATTACCACATATAGATCAAATGATTGATGCCACTACAGGTCATGAATTATTAAGCTTATTATATGCATATTCTGGTTATAATCAGATTAAAATGGATCCCTCAGATGAGGAAAAAACTTCCATAATTACAAACAGGGGGACTTACTGTTATAAAGTTATGCCTTTTGGCTTGAAAAATGCTGGAGCCACCTATCAAAGGTTAGTGACTACAATGTTCCAAGAACATCTTGGAAATACGATAGAAGTTTATATTGATGATATGTTGGTAAAATCAACACAAGCGGAAGACCATTTCCAGCATCTCTCTACTACTTTTGATATTTTACGCGTGTATAATATGAAGCTAAATTCAGAAAAATGCGCTTTTTGAGTGCAATCAGGTAAATTTTTGGGTTTCCTTG
The DNA here is from genome assembly GCA_005239505.1 of Nicotiana paniculata. Lineage (NCBI taxonomy): Eukaryota > Viridiplantae > Streptophyta > Magnoliopsida > Solanales > Solanaceae > Nicotiana > Nicotiana paniculata. The sequence goes on along the minus strand of ML326414.1, from coordinate 16,384 downwards.
TATCGAACAGAGTAATAGAGGTAACCACCGCTCAAATTAAAGCTATATAAGAAATACCTGATATTTTAACAAATAAATAAGAAGTTCAAAGACTAACAGGGAGAATAGCAGCTTTGGGAAGATTTATTTTTAAGTCTTCCGAAAAAAAATTTAAATTCTTCTCAGTTCTCAAACCAGAATCAGTTCGAATGGACTGAAGAATGTCAGCAAGCCCTCAAGAATCTGAAGATTTATCTATTGAAACCACCGCTGCCTTCAAAGCCAAAAGAAGGGGAAAGATTGTACATCTACCTGGCTGTTTCAGAAATTGCTGTAAGTGCAGTACTGGTAAGAGAAGAAAAAGGTAAGCAATCGCCTATCTACTATGTAAGTAAAACTTTGCTAGATGCTGAAACTAGATATCCACATCTGAAAAAATTAGCCTTAGCTTTAATAATGGCATCTAGAAAATTACGACCATATTTTCAATGTCACCCAATCACCGTTGTGAATTCATATCCTTTAAGAAATATTCTGCATAAATAAGAATTATCAGGAAGATTAGCCAAGTAGGCCATAGAATTAAGTGAGCATGAAATAATTTATTAGCCTAGGACTGCAATTAAGTCTCAAATATTACCTGATTTTGTTGCTGACTTTAGTAATAGCATTATCCCTGAAGTAGAAAAAGAGTTAAAACTTTTTAATGGTGCTAATCGGGGCCTATGGACCCACCGATGGCTCCTCAAATATAAAAGGTGTCGGCTTAGGCATAGTGTTATTATCACCCACGGGTGAAAAGACACGACAAGCTATCAAGTGTTAATCTTATAACTAACAATGAAGCAGAGTACGAAGCTGTTATTGCAGGGCTTGAACTCGCACAGGAGCTCTCAATCTAGAAAATCGTGATCAACAACGACTCCCAACTGGTAGTAAATCAGATACAGGGGACTTACATCGCTAGAGAAACTCGAATGCAACAGTATCTTGAAAAAGCACGAGAGGTCGTGAGACAATTCAAAACATGGAAGGTAATGAAAATACCTAGAGAGGAAAATACAGAAACAGATGCATTAGCTAACCTCGCAGCAGTCACGGAAGTAAAAAATAAAGACAATGCAATTGTCGTCCAACTATTGCACTCAATGATCGACCAAGACCGGAATGAGGTAACTTTCAACAACTTAACCTGGGACTGGAGAAACGAAATTCTTAATTTTTTGCAGAATGGCACCGTACCTGAAGACAAGAAAGAAACTCAAGCACTTCGCCNTAACCTAGGACTGGAGAAACGAAATTCTTAATTTTTTGCAGAATGGCACCGTACCTGAAGACAAGAAAGAAACTCAAGCACTTCGCCGAAAAGCTGCACGGTACTGCCTTATTCGCAACTCGCTTTATCACAAGATGTTCGGAGGACCCCTAGCTAAATGCCTCGGACCTAACCAAACGGAATTTGTGATGAAAGAAGTCCACGAAGGACACTGTGGAAATCACTCAGGGGTGAGATCCTTAGTGAAAACCCTAATCAGAGCTGGATACTATTGGCGTAAGATGGAAGAAGAAGCTGAGAACTTCGTATCCAAATACGACAGGTGCCAAAGGTTTGCCAATAATATGCATCGACCAACGGAATTATTGCATCCAATAGTATCCCCAAGGCCTTTCATGAAATGGGTTATGGACATAGTGGGACCTCTTCCCACAGCTAAAGGACAGTTACGGTTTTTGCTCATGCTAACCGACTATTTTACAAAATGGGTAGAGGCAAAAGCGTTCAAACAAGTGCGAGAAAAGGAAGTTAAAAGCTTCTTATGGAGAAACATAATATGCCGCTTTGGGATTCCAAAGGAGATCGTGTGCGATAATGGACCACAATTCATAGGCTCGCAAATCACATAATTCTTCGAAAGCTGGCAAATCAAACAGATCACTTCACGCCATACCACCCCGTGGCTAATGGTCAAGCCGAGTCAACGAATAAGGTCATCATCAACAATCTAAAGAAGAGGCTGGATAAAGCCAAAGGAAACTGGCCTGATGAGTTACCAGCGGTACTCTGGGCATACAGAACAACTTCAAAAACAACCATGGGAGAAACCCCGTTCGCACTTGTCTATGGCTCAGAAGCCTTAATACCTGTGGAGATTGGCGAACCAAGCATAAGGTTCGCAACAGCTATAGAGGAAGCAAACGATGACGAATTGAGGACCAATCTGGACCTGCTCGAACCACGGAGAGAAGCATCACTGATACGTATAGCAGCTCAAAAACAAATCATAGAGCATTATTACAACCGTATAGCTTATCTCAGGTACTTCAAGATTGGAGACTTCGTCCTCAAAAAAGTCTTTCAATCAACGAAAGAAGCAGTCACAGGAAAGCTAAATCCAAACTGGGAAGGACCCTACAAAATCCGAGGCATAGCTGGGAAGGGCGCCTATGAGTTGGAAGCTATGGACGACAGAGTTCTACCAACTAGCTGGAACGCCATCCACCTAAAGAAGTATTACTTATAAGGAAAAGAAGTACCCTCGGTCAGGTATCACACGTTCGATTTTATTTTGAACATTTAAAAATTTTACTAACTTTTTTAGATGATAGACATAAAGCTAACCCATCACCAAATGATGATATTAGACCTGCAAAGACGCGATGAAATAACACAATTCCCGGTCCAGGGTTACACTTTCTGATGGACGTTTTAAAGGTTTAAGCATTCATCATCTAAAAAACTATATACCTTCGAGTCCGGAATGTTTTTCTTTTTCAGGAAAAGGACCACAAGGAAGGAATAATCAAGTGCTCGAGATCTCATTCTTCAAAGCTCAAACACTTGGGGGACTATAAAGTATGGAAGGCTAAGACAAAGCAAAGAAGACTATCAGAAAGTCAAAAGCTCGATCCTGAAGACCCATCTACCCAACAAGACAAGTGATACGAGCAGAATCGAAAGAGATCAAAAGACTCATCCAAATACAAAGCCTAATGCAAAAATGCAAAAAACCTTCGAACATGTTCAGGCTGAAAGGCAAAATATTATTCACGAGGAAGAAATGTACATCTTTATACTTATTCAAAACTGTTGTAACAAAAACAGTTAGGGGTAAAAGATCATCATCATTTGTACTTACTCAAAAAAACTGTTATCAAATAAAACAGTTACAAATGAAAGATCAAAATACATGTATTTGTTTAGAAAACTGTTGTCAAATAAAACAGTTACGGATGAAAAAGAATTTTTCTCGTACTTATTATAAAACTATTATCAATAAAAACAGTTGCGGGTAGAAACCCCAATCTTTATAAAAACTGTTACTAGTGAAAAATAATTGTTCCCTTGTATTAATATCGAAAAGCTGTTACCTATGAAAAACAATTACGAAATACAAGTGTATATCAAATCTGATGCAACATGAGTTTTAGACGATAATCAAGCACATGTAAAATATCGTGGAAGTTCAAACAAAAAAAACTTTCCTTGGAAACATTCTTAAACATGTGTAAAATTCCTATCACTCTATTGCATTATCATGAAGTTGAGACGTCTTCTTCATGCCAATCATAAAGGGCCCTCTTTTATAAATGAACCCTACTACAAAAAGGCTCACAAACACCGTACCTACTATGAAAAGGTACGAGTGATTACAACATCCTCATGCAAAAATTCAAAGGTAAAAACAAAAACCTCGAAAATTAAACTTAAGAGTAAAACAGAAACTCGAAGCAAAAAGTCTTAATTTGCATATATTCGAAAAAATTGGCTAAGTAAGAACTAAGTACAAACTAGTACTTAGCCGCATATTGTTTATACATCGAAATGCCCCTAAGTTGTCAGTTGGGGACTTTTGAAAGATCCAAGTTTACCCCCGATGGAGCTGGGGGTAACCACCAATCAAATAAAAAGAGGGGGGGGGGGTGAATCAGCACTTTAATCTTCTCGAGAAGGAGATTGACTTCTTCATCAGCAGGATGAACGAGAGCAAATAGGGATGAAGAGGCACGAGCAACAGGAGTATCACCATCAGATGAAGAGAGGTTATGACCTTGTTGAGCCTTCTACATGGCTTCCTTAGTTTTAGCTATTTCAGCACTAAGGTCGAAACCCTCTTGACTCATTTCCATCAATGTGTCAAGACGAGAATTCATATACGCCCAGCTCACATCAACAACAGCCACCTATTCAAGATCTTCATAATCCCTTACCCATACTTGAAGCTCAACTTTCAATCCGTCCTTCTCCGCTTCCGCAGCTTCATGGGCGACCCTTAACGGTACAATCGACTCCTCCAGAGTTTGAACTTTATCTAAAGCATTACTAAGATCCTCTTGAGTACGGGTGAGTGATTGTACTCCGCTTCCGCAGCTTCATGGGCGGCCCTTAACGGTACAATCGACTCCTCCAGAGTTTGAACTTTATCTAAAGCATTACTAAGATCCTCTTGAGTACGGGTGAGTGATTGCACGAGCTCGCCTGAGTATTCCTCCTTCTTCCCCAGCAAGTTTTTTATGTCTCTAATCTCCTCTGAGGTGAGGGATAGCTGCTCAGCAAATGATGACTCCAGAATACTCTTGTCTTTATCAGCTTGACTAGAAGAGCCTTCTCTACTGCCAATTCTGCCGATATGAGCCTCATTTGTCGCTTCAAGGTACTCCTTTCCTCTTCTAAGGCATCCATGTCAATCCTTAGGCTATCATATTGTGCTTTCCAATTATCAGCATCGGCCTTTAACTCTTTTGTCTCCTGATCCGTATTTGAGATCCTCTTCATGAGCTCCATGCCTATAAGATTAATCTGCAGGAAATAAACCAATTAGATATGATAAATTTCATATACGAAAATGAAAGAGGATAAGCTGCATCATACCTTCAAAGAAGTATGCACAACTTCATTGGCCCATGTAAGAGCGCTATGGATGGCTAGCTTGGTTTTCTCAGTGGGACCTATCAAAGGCTTGATCCACACTCGGGCTCACCCATTTTCTTGAAAAGATTCCCCTCAGCTGGAACCTCTATTATCACCTGCCGCATCTCTCTGCTGGAAGACCCTACTTCCCTAGAGGAAGGCATGGAAGTAGGCAGANGGGACCTATCAAAGGCTTGAGCCACACTTCGGGCTCACCCATTTTCTTGAAAAGATTCCCCTCAGCTGGAACCTCTATTATCACCTGCCGCATCTCTCTGCTGGAAGACCCTACTTCCCTAGAGGAAGGCATGGAAGTAGGCAGAGATGAAGCAACAACAGGCACGGAAGGTTAAGGAACTGGAGAAGCAACGACAAAGAAACATGCACGGAGGATTGAAGAGTTGAGTAAGCCACGGGCAAAGCAACAGTAGAAGCCGTAATAGCCAAAGGAGTATATGAGACAACTTCTCTTAAAGAAGTAGGAAAAACAGCAACCAAAGGGATATCATCAGGAGCAAGGTCAAAACCTTCATGGAACAAGTAACCTACAGACTCATGAATGGGGGAAGGTGAAACATCTTCAGAGGTAGAGGGATCAACCACAGACACTGAAGGCAAAGTCATGGGTGTAGACTCATCGTCCAAAACCACCCGCCTTCTCCGTGGCCTGCGCACCAAAGCACCCTCCTCTTATTTTTCTTCTTCTACGTAACGGGACTCACCAATCTTCCTCTTCGAGGAAGACAAACCAAAAATAATCTCTTGGGCCTGGGCCAAAGACATCTTCGGGATAGATGAAGCAGACACCCCACGAGCAGAGAACTCTATCAAAAGGGAAAAAGTTAAGCGACAGAGAAAGAAGAGGATCGAGTAAGGAAAGAAGCAAGAAAAAAAAGCTTCACTTACCGTGGGTCTTTACATGCCAACCGTACTTCCCAGTGAAGTACTTCCAAGATCTCTTTTCTGAAGGCGCAACAGACGATAATTTTTCTACCCAATCACGGATACCAGAGACATTCTCAACAATACCCATGATTGCTGAGAGAAAAAGAAACAGATACGGTGTTAGTAAAACATCTCAAGTCAGAACGAGGAAAAGTAAATAGATGTGAGATAAAGCATACTCACGTGCACGATTCCACTTCTCAGGGAAGGGAAGATTTTCTTCACCCACTAAACCAACAGTGGGTACAACAACATACCGGAGGTACCAACCCCTATCCTTATCATCTCCAGGGGTTACCATCACTCTTTTTCTCCTAGCAGTCAGAGTAAAAAACCCTTGACGAAATAAGGTAGGAGAGTAGAGATGCATAAGATGGTTGAAGTTAAAAGGAACCGAGGCTAAAGAAGCTAAACTCCTAAGACATGCAACAACTCGCCACACAAGCAGACCAACTTGTCCTAAGAAGATATTTAAGAAACGGCAAAATTTAATTATGACTGGATCAATGGGAGGTCTAAACCCTAGATTAAAAGGGTACGTATAAACAAAAGAGTATATCGTCTTGTAAGACTTTATTCTTTGATTATTATTCGGAATGTAGACAGGGAAATCAGGCCTCCAAAAACACTCCTTACGAACAAGGAAAACCTAACCCTCAGTAATAAGGGTTGGATACCTTTCGACACTCTCAAGAGAAGAAGATTGGTCTACGAGAACTTGATTATCTCTAGCAATGACAAACTCAGCAGGAATAATTTCATCAACTCCAGGTTCACGAAGGAGTTCATCTCTACCTCTAGACAAAGACTGGGAGGCCCTAGCCCTCAGAGAAACTAGAGACCTAGCGGAAGGAGGGGAAACTTTCTGAGAAGAAGAAGAGCCTCTCGAAGGAGTGGATCCTAGACTACTAAGTCTACCACCCCTCCGACCCGTAGTTGGAGAAGAAGATGGCGTTAAATTCTCAATATCTATTACTATCTGAGGTTGATTTGAAGAAGACATGTTTACAAAGGCAAGAAAAAGTTCTTTATAAAAGACAAAGTTAGAAAGTGTTTCGTGGAAGCAAAGAAAAGAAGAAAGGTATTTATACTTGAGGACAACCGTCAAACATGGAAAAAAAAAATAATGATGAAAATTCATAATTGAAGGTGTCACTTCGGGACTGACACAGCCGCAGAAAGCCCTAAAAAGCGCCCAGTAACTGCAAAACCAATCTGAGAAGGACACGTGGTTTGAGCATTAAATAGAAGTGACAAACAACGCCTATGATTCAGAGAAGGATACAATGTTTCGAGGTAAAGCGACAACAAAATATTCCCGCCATAAATGCGTATCCACTTACCAAATATTAATCGATATATAAATGGTAAGTGGGGGGACTGTCTGTATTGGTAAAAAAGAGTCTCACAGGTTGGATGGTTCTAGACAACTCAGTTGGATACGTGGACCAAGGGAAACATGGCACCTGGACGTGATTCTATAAAGAGATGCGGAACAAAGTGGCACGGATCAATAAACCATCGAGTCCATCAGCCACGGGAAACTCAACCTGATCAAGACAGGGAAGAGACACGGTCAGAACGAATCTGGACAAAGCTACGGGCAGATTCAAGGACCCACAATTGATTACTCGTACGTTAATAACCATACCCCAATTACCGTTATCCTTTCTAACGCCCCATTAATGTCATAATAAGTCATTAATGGGCAATCATAGCAAGAGTTGTATGTTATGTCAAGGAATCTCCTATATAAGGTACGAGAATACAACTTGTAAAAGGGGCATCTGATTTTCGAATACAGTCTACTGTGCTTTTCTATATTTATGCAATATTGTTTATTACTCGTTTCTCTTTATTTACTTGATTATCAGTAACCCGAGTTCATCCTAGAAATATCTTTGGTCAAAGGATCTAATTCTTTGGTTAAACAGGCATGGGCACATTCGTTGGTGCCATATTTTTCCTTACGCTAGGTGGGTTCCATGGGTGTTGCTTGGATTCAGACTGATTGTCATGTCCTTTCCTTGCGTTGATGAAGATTTTGACCTTGTTGGCCCAAACTGTAGCAGTGTCTTCTATTTATCAAGTAATTATCCACACGCGGTCATCAGCTCTGCGGACTTCTCTATTTTTTGCTCCCGTCAGTGTGTCTAGAGTGCTAAAAGAAATAGATATAGTTCAAAACAAGGTGGTAAGACTTGTTAAGTCATCAATGAACTTCTTAAAAATGAATCTTTTCTCATAGGGAGTTGGCTTTAATAGGACAACAAGCATTTTGACCCCCAATGAGGAATGAGCATTTTCGGGCGGGGGGGGGGGGGGGGGGGGGGGGGGGGGGGGGGGATTTTGTTTCAAGGCCCTCACAGCAGGAAGAGGCAGTTATCATTTGAGAGTCCTGTGTTTTTAATAAACAGTCGCTACCCCCTGGTATGTGCCACTTTCCTAATCAAAAGATAGGAGAGCACTACTTCTCCTGAAGTTTTTGCCGAGTTCCTTCGACATGGTTCTCTCAAGCGCGCTAGTATACTCTACTTATTCACTGTGTCGGTTTGGGGTACGGTCAGTTCACCGTGAGGATCGCCCTCCCAATTTGAAGTTTTTTCTTGGAGGTTTCAACCTTGTTGACTATGACGACAATCACGACTATAAACATACTCGTGACTATGGCAGGGTGGTAGGCGCTGCTCTCTCGCGACCCCTACTCTAATCAAAAGACTAAAGGAGGTTCTAGTTGAAGCCACTAATAGAAAAGCGAAATAACTAGTTATAGCAAGCAAGAAATGGCTAAATTAAATGAAAGACGTTCTTTTTATACATATGTTTAGAAAGCACTTACCTAAGTTTTCATTTTTTCAAAATAAGAGGATATGCAAAAATCTCAATTTCAATTGAAAGAAGAAGTTGAATGAAAAGTTTTTGATTCTTCTATCATTATAGGCAGACAACACTAACAAAGATAAAGTAACAAACATATGAAAAAATTGATTCATCATCTATAACATCTATTCATCCCGTAATTTCAATCAACTGATTCATTGAGTAACTAAGGACCCGTTTGGCCATGAGTTTTTCCAAAATATATTTGGAATTTATTTGGCAAACACATGTTTGGACATAGATTTTGCCTATATTTTGGCAAAATCCCAAATTCCAAAATCACCAAAATTGCTGATTTTGGGCCAAAACATGACCGTTACATTTTTTAAATTTTTTAAATATTACCCCAAATTTTATAGTTTGTAAAAGAGCCCACATTTATTACGACCAACTAAACTATATCTTCTCACTTGCCTCTAATTAAACTTACGCGTTTGCTTTGCCCTCTATAAACATAAGATGTGACTTCCTATGTATAATCTGAGTAATGACTTCCTATGTGTTATCATCTTTCTTACTGATTACCTTGTCTTTTGTATATCTTTTCAGTTGAAAAATTATCTTTCAATTTGAGAAATTCATGCTCGTCGTGAAGATATTGTTCGTATAATGTGGGAAAATTATATTACATAATAGCTAGTTACGATCATTTTTTTGGTAGCTAGTTACGATCATTTTTTTGGGACTGATGGATCTTGTAATATTATTGCAATTTGACGAATTGTAGCAGCTAGTAATTATGTTTGTTATTACCAGTTAATATTAAAATATCAGGTTATGATTTAAGGATAGTTTATTATATAGTTCATTATAAAAATAATAATTTTGTACCAAACTTATTTATGTTCAGGACTATAGTTTATGATAATGATAATGAATGGTATTGATGAATGTTCTGTATATACAAGATAGCAAGTTTGTTTATTTGGTACTATTGGGTATTTGTGATAGTTTTTAGAACTTGTAGGTATAAGTCATGTTTCATGTTTTTTCAAATAAAAAGTGAAATATGTTTTGAAAAATCATGTCCAAACACATTTTCATCTTCACACCAACTTCATCCAAATCAGATTTTTCAAAATAAATTTGGGAACCTAAGGCCAAACGCTAGCTAAAACTTGGGATTGTAAGGCGTTTTCACTACATAAGAAAAAACTGGAATTAGATCTTGGAAATGATCGACTCAAATAGATGCTCATCATAAGTTTTTTTTTCCTCCCCTTTGTGGTCTATTGATTAGAAGCATCCAGCAGCGCCACGCCAGTAGAAAGAGTGGTGCTACTAAGCTAAGCTGCTACTGGGGAACTCGTTATAAGCGATTTTTCACTTACGTCTTTCTAGGCTTCACAATATCTCCCCTTTTCTTTCCAATTCCTTTTTTTTTCTACTTAGGTGGAGCAATCCGGACTCTCGATAGAATATAAAAGATTGAACTCAATTTTAACTACGAATTTTTGATGCCAAATCAGTCTCAATCACCTTGAATCTTCCTCAAATTTTGTATGTTGACTCATCTACATGTTTTATCAATGAATTTCAACCATACCCATTGAAAAAAGTCATTTTTTGCTTAAATTTTTGGAATTATAACAAATTTCCTTTTAACAGATTGAATGGCCACTGCAAATCATGGTGGTATGGATAAAATCTTGGGGTTCAAAAATACCAAAATTTATAAGTGGTAATTAAAAAATATACACAGTTTTAAAAATAATCGAAATTTAATCACTTTTCATGTAAATATAAATTTGAATGAAAATACTGTTTTCCAAAAAAATATTCCAGCATAATATACTGGAATTCCAGTATAATTTCAGCATAATATACTGCAGTTACAATATAATATACTGAATTTTCAACATAATATATTGGAAGTTTATACGCAGGTGCTCCAATCTCCAGTATATTATGCTGGATCTTTCCGTGTGTTTGAGTTCCAGCATAATATGTTGGAAGTTTATGCACAAGTATACCAATCTCAAGTATATTATGATGGAACTTTCTGTGTTGCAGTAAAATAGTGTATATTTTTCAATAACTTTACAAATACTGACTATTTTTCAATTAAGTTTGAAAACTAATTAACCCCTGCTATTTTCACAACTTGTCCATGGATCAGAATGGAGCACAACAGAGTTTGGCCAAGGGAGTTTGGGGAAGAAACGATGAATGGGCTACGAATAAGAAAATGAATTTTTACATAAATAGTTGGTGAAGGACAAAAATGCTCAAGCGGAGCAAAATAATTCCGGTCGCTACCCACATTTCACCTATTTATCTGCGCTTGCCCCAAAGCTATTAGACAGGAAAGAAAAAATTTGAAATGTGAACAGATGATGTCAACCATGTGCTCCAGCAAAAGAAAATATTATGAATAGTTGGAAGAAACGCGCACTATAAAAAAATAGAAAGAAAGTTATCTCATTGGAGCTGCAGTTACTCCCGAACATATACGGTTCTCTTCGTGAAAATAGCACAGGTTAATCAATTTTCTGATTGATGATTGAAAAATAATCAACATTTACAAAATCATTAAAAATAGTCACTATTTGATTATAACACATAAATTTCAAGTATAATATACTGAAGATCGATGCACCTGTGTACGAACTTCTAGCATATTATATTGTAATTCCAAGACACAAAAAATTCCAGCATAATATACTAGAGATTGGAGTACCTGCGTATCAACTTCCAGCATATTGTGTTAGACTTATAAAGCCATGAAGTACCGGGTGCAACAAGTCTTCGTCATAAGTATGCTTCATGGATTTATAGGTGGTCATTTGGAGTTATAACATTTTTACGTAATTATAAAGGGCACTGTAACCAGAAAATTAGTGTTTCTTCTACCCGATTTGGAGCTTTACTAGAAATCTTAGAACTATTTCCGGATTTACTTGGTTTTACCAATTTGGAGCTTTTCAAAAACTTGATGGACAAAGAACTCGTAGTGAATTCAGGACCGAAAGATTATCAATATCTGATTTATGGTTCACTTTTTGGTTGCGCCCTCGATTTTTGAGCTGTATAAACCATGACAATTGATATTGATTGATCATCTTAGAAACAATTTTTTTGGAAGAGTTTTTGCAAAGAGTGTATTTGGATTATGTTTTATTTATAGTTATTGGAAAGGATATTCTTAATATGTAGCTACTCTAAAAGCAATGGAACTGTGTTTATTCCAGTATGCTCTTTTGGTATTTGGATTATGTTTATATTTTAAAAATAAAAACCCCCAATCCTTGGATGTTCTTCAGAATTAGTCAGTTGTTATTCAAGCATGGTCGTCAATGACACATTACTGAGCAAAGCCATAGTTCTGGACATATGCTTAAAAAATAGGTTTTATGGACAAAAGGTCAATTCCGTCAAAAGTGAGATTAATGATGGACTGAGAGTTATATTGAATGACCATTTCACGGCTCAGCAACTAAAGGAGCACATTCAAAGCGTACGATACTCTAACAATGGAGTATAGTTTGCCGGTGAGATTAGACAATTATGTGGCACATATAGGCGATTTTTCACCGAAGCAACTCGACAATGCAATAATTGTTCTGCTATTATTGGACTGCGTGCAATTTACTATTGGAGACCGAATGAAGTGGGACTACGATAGAATTTATATAGAGATTATCTCCGAAACATGTCTACCCGAGGACAGAACTTTTAAAAGGCAGACCATAGTTACCGAGACGTAAAATCGTGGGTACAATGCATGAAATGCAAGTCTTGACATCATCGTATATGTTCCATCTACAATGCTTCAAAAAATCTAGAGGTGCCGACGTAGATACATAATTTTGGTTTTCCCCTAAATTTATATATTTTAATATTTATTTTAGGTCTAATATTACTATTTTAACTAAGATCTTTTGCTTTATTTTATCTCAAAAATTATAACTACAAAATTATTTTCTTTTTTTTTAGATAATTGTATTTTTGTCTAGTTACTTTTAGTATATTTTACCTTTTATAAATTAGAAAGGTCAAGAAAATAGTCACATAGCTTTTGGAATATTGAGCTTTTGTTATTTAGTATTTTATTTATTTTTGTTCAAAGAAAAGAGAACTCCAAAAATTAATTTTTTTAATTTGGTACAAGTTTAGGATTTAAATTTTTGGTAAGTAGCACTAAATGAGTTTCTTATATATATATAACTGATGTAAGTACGTAGCTAATACTTATTATTTTATCTTCTTTGCTTTTGATTTTTATTTCCAAAAAAGGCAAATCTTTTTCTTATTTTTTTCGTATTATATTGTGATATTTTGATATTCATGAACCAAAGTCTTTGATAATAGTGCAATATTTTATTACAAAAGAAAAAAATAAAGTAAAAAGAATATAACAACAAAATATGAAAAAATAAAAAAGAGAAATAAAACGTGAAAAAGAAAACAAAGAAAAGAAGGAGAATCGGAAGGACAAAGTCTGCCCCAATTGTTTGGAGCATGTTGATATTAACAATAGGTGCGCGATGTCATTTGAAGTTTCTGAAGCAACTTGAAGAATTTTTTTTCCTGCATTTACTGAACAAACTCAGAAGATTGTTGGAATGTCAGTCAGTGAAATGTTCTCTCAATGTGATTGCTTGACTCAAGATGGAGATTGGATTTCACCTCCAAAGATGCGAACGTTGCGTTCTAGAGGTTCATGATCTCTCTTTCGGGTTCAGCCTTCTCCGATTGCTACCGGTGTGACGACCAAAATTCTTCACCCTCGCGATCGTGACAGAGCCTGACACCATATTTTCTAGGCAATCCGATGTTAGAGAGATTTAACATTTAAAACAGTTGAAATATAATACAAAGTTTGAAATTATTCAATAAATGAATCCAGAATAATGTGTGAAATAATGAAACGAAACTCGAAACTAGTACAAATGTCTAGCTACCCAGGATTTGGAGTCACAATTCACGAACTTCTAAAGAATACTACAAGTATTTGGCTGAAAGGAAATATATATCTGTTTTGGATGAATTAAAACAGTAACTACATAATGTGGAGAAGACTCCAGGAATCTGCAGACACAAGCAGATCTACCTCGTGTCTCCGTACGAATGATCAATTACTACTCAAAAATCAACTCTGGCCGGAACTTGAATCTGCACAAGAAGTGCAAAGTGTAGTATTAGTACAACCGACCCGATGTACTGGTAAATGCCGAGCCTAACCTCGACGAAGTAGTGACGAGGCTACGACGGGGCATTTATAATATAACCTGGATACAATGTATAATAAAGCAAGAAGGAAATACTAAATTAAATAAACAACAATTTGCAGAAATTAGTAGAATAAATCAACTAGCTTTTCCAGATCTTGGCTATAACCGATTCTTACAACAATCCCCAAGTTTCAATTTAGATAACAGTTAGAGCAAAATATGAAATGATATCAATAAGACAGTGAGCGTTCCAGTCTTTATTGTATAACCAGTAAAACATGAATATTCTCCCTTATTGCTCATTGTTTGCGGCGTGCAACCCGATCCCACCTATCCACCATTATTGCTCCTCCTTATATATATTACCCTTATTTCTCGTGTTGCGGCGTGCAATCCGATCCCACCTGTCCACCCTTATTACTTCTTGTTGCGGCGTGCAACCCGCTCCCACCAGACAATCTCATCTCATTATTTAGATCAAAGTCTTTCACAATATTTATGTCTCAACCATTATAAACAGAAAGCTGTACAATTCAGAAATTTCACCAATTATCACTATACACCGAAACCAACCGAAATGTATCATGAAATACTGACAACCAACTCAACCATTAATGTACCACAATGAAATTAAGGAACAATTAATACTCCCAAATAAGTGAAGCAATATCTAACAAGTAAGCAAAACAAGTAGACATAGAGGCATCAATGATCATGAAACAATTAAGACAAGAGTAAAATAAATTGTAAACGGGGAAGGGAACATGCTAAATAGATAATCTGGTGGTGCATAAATACTCGTCATCTCGCGCACATGCAAATTTACATAGCATTTAAGTCGGGGATTCCTATTCCCTCAAGTCAAGGTTAAACCAAACACTTACATCAATTTCGCAGGCCACTCACTGTTACACCTCCTTTTTTACCTCTGTAAAAGGGTAATAAGGGAGTTTTTCCAATTAAAGTCACATAATCGAAATGAGATTATTTTTTTTATTCAGAGTCGCCACTTTGGATAATTTATAGTGTCCCAAGTCACCGATTTAATTTTAATCACAAATCGAGGAAGTTTTGACTTTGTGTTAAAGTCTGCGAAACCAGAAGACCGGGTAAGGAATTCTGTTAACTCGGGAGAAGATGTTAGGGACTCCCGAGTTTCGTGGTTCTAGCACGGTCGCTTAATGATTAAACTTGGCCTAAATTGTTTAATTACTGATTTTATACCTATGTGCATTTTTACATTTACCGCTTTTAATTATTATCCTGAGACGAGTCACGCGTACGTGTACTCATCTTATTCAACGCGCTAAAAACCATGTCACGTGTACGTGTACATAATTAATAGCCCTTGATATTAAAATTATTTGGCCAAAGTCACGCGAACGTGTACCTTGGTTTAATTTTGAAAATCAACGCTCAAATCATGTCACGCGTACGTGTACATAATTTGTCACGCTTAATTACTTAAGAAAAACTCCAAAGCCGCGCGAACTCGTAACTTGGTTTTATTTTGAAAATCGGCGCTTAAATCATGTCACGCGTACATGTACATATTGTCACGCTTAATTATTTAAGAAAACAAAACTTCAAAGCCGCGCGAACGCGTACTTAGGTCTTACTTCCCGAACCCATAATTATGTAACGTGTACGTCGAAAATCCTAAAATTTGCCTACATGAGTGTGGTCGGCCTAAGCATACTAGTAGCGATCCAAACCAATAAAATAAAATAATTAACTTGATAAATTCAATTTTTTATTTTGATGTCCACTCCACGTTAAAAAAAAAAACGAAAATGCTAACTTTCTTTACCTATGCATGGAGCTATATCCTTTTGACAATTATTAGAGCCACAAAACACCGAACTAAATAACAAACCATATGAAATAAAGAAAAAGCCTAAAATTCATACATAGCATGGATCAGAACTAAAGCAAAGTCACTTAGATTTCATTAATTCAAAATCCTCGGTGCACTATTTGTTTATTATTATTATTTTTCTTTTAAAAAAAACCTTAGTAATAAAATTGATGATTTAACAATCACAAGATTCCATAGTCTTTAAACCAACAAGAGCTGAAAACATTACGAATACCGTCCAAACAAAATACATGTAATCTCAAACACATATGCATCAGACGATGATAAGGAAACAAAAGTAAATAAGGAATATTCTAGATTTGTATATTTCCTATGTTATTTAGGAATATGTTATAATTAATTAATTGTATGGGTTTAAGAAAACTTAGCCAATTAGGTTTAGGTTTCCTAGTCCATTAGGTTTAGGTTTCCCAATTAGTTTAGGTTTTGTCTTATTTCTTTGCCTATAAATACTTGTGGAATCAATGAGAAGGGATGAGAGATTTCACCCCAAAACTTGTCTTGTCTTGTCTTGTTCTTCATTATTTCTTAGCATTCTAACATGGTATCAGAGCAAAATCTCGATCCATCGAGTTAGGAGCTTGGAGAATTTTGTGAGACTCTCCATTGTTGAAAAGT
>ML326412.1:0-31838 GCA_005239505.1 Nicotiana paniculata | reverse complement strand
TTCCAAGTTTAAGTCTCTGCCACTGCGGAGAGTCACTGCCATCAGCTGCCTTGGTCCCTGGTCTATCGGATTTACCTGAGTATCTGCAGGTAAAGTTCCAGGAGTGCGATTGTTCACTGTCATAGATATCTGGCCCAACTGCACTTCAATATTTTTAATAGCTGCATCATGTACATCTACTCTCTCACTGATTTTGGCATTTGACCCAATAACCTGCTGCATCATAGCTTCTAACCTGGAAAACCCATCTTCTTGCTTTCCCCCCTGTTGATGCTGAGGAGGGTAGTATGCTTGTTGTTGATTCTAATGGTTATAACCTTGTGGCCTCTGATACGGTGTTGCATTACCTTGTTGTCCCCTGATACCCATATTTCCACTATTCTGCTGTTGGTGGGGTGGTCTATATGGTTGAACGTGCTGACCCCAGTTCTGCCCCCTTGTCTCTGGCTTCCATAATTCGACACATAATTCATATTTTCTGGATAAGGAGGGTGATGACATTCTGTATTCCAGTGATTACCAAGTGGTTGACTAATGCAAGATCTGCATAAGCCCCCATTGGTTGTGTCTACGATGTGTATTTGCTGTTTTTGTCCTGATTCCTCCACCTTCTTAGTAAGTATACTCATTTTCGGGTCACTCCTTTTCGACTCTTGAGCGTATTTTCGATGTTCATGCATCCATTTAGCTCGGTTTCCATCTCCAATGCACCTACACATGAAATAGACCCCATTATGCACATAAAAAGTGTATTTTTATCATTAACGCACATAAAATGTAAGGCATATAACATGTTAAACCATGAATTCTAGCCACGCATTAGCTGAACAGTCCCTTTAAGCAGAAGGAGTTAGTGCTCTTTCTGAAAAAGTACAAGGTAGAGGTAATGTGACTAGTTGAAACAAGGGTGAAAGAGAATAAGGCAAAACGAATAGCTCAGAAGGTAGTAAAGGACTGGAAAATACAGTATAATTATAATTATGCATATAATGGAAGAATTTGGTTATTGTGGAAGGCTCATATTCACATTCAATTCTTATGGTAGATGCACAATTTATCCATTGTGAAGTGGAAGAACAAAGTAATCAGAAGAAATGGCTGCTCACTGTTGTATATGCATATAATGATTTGAATTCAAGAAAGCAGCTATGGGAAAAGCTTATTGGTATAGGTTCTAATATCACTAATGAATGGCTAATTAGTGGTGACTTTAATAATGTTCTACAAACAGATGATTGAATTGGAGCTCCTATAACAATGGTGGAAGTGCAAGACTTTACTGAGTTATTAAATAAAATGCAGCTCACTCCTTTGAAGAGCATATGATGGTATTATACGTAGTGTAATAAAATGGATGAAAATGCAAGGGTATATAGCAAGATAGATTGGGCACTTGGGAATTTCAGTTGGATGATGAACAATGGGCACATTGAGGCAAAATATTTGAACCCTAGTGTTTCTGATCACACTCCTGTCTTGATGAATTGCCAATCTGGCATGATTCAAAAACACTTGCATCCTAGACCTTTTAGATTGTACCATATTGTCCTTCATCATCCTGAATTTACAAGGATAGTGAAAGAAGTATAGGTGCAGAGTGATAGAGATATTGGAAGGGCAAAGAAATGGTATAAGCTCAGAAGGCTGAAGGAGGCATTGAGAGGGTTGAACAAATATATGGCATCTTATCAGTAGAAACTGGCTCAAGCAAAGCAAAAGTTGGAACTGGTTCAACATCAACTGTCTCTTCATCCTTTAAGGCAAGAATGCATGGAACAAGAAAGGAAGCTCTGTTAGAAGTGGAGAAATGGAGTAACATTGAGGAGCAGGTATTGAGGCAGAAGTCTAGAGCTACTTGGATTCAACATGGAGATGCAAACACCAAGTACTTCCATGCTCAGAGGAAGTTGTGTACTAGTACTAATGCTATTGTTTCTATTCACAATGATGTAGGTATTAAGTTAACAGATCCTAAACTGGTGGAGGAGCAATTTCTGGAATTCTTTAAGAAATTGATGGGCGAGTCATCACCAATGCACCCCTGCTCAAATGTTGAGATGATAAAAAAAAGACCTTGTCTAGCAACACAACAACAATTGGGCTGATCAAGGCAGTCACAAAAGAGGAGATAATGGAAGCTATTAAAAGCATGCCAACTGATATGGCTCCTGGAGTGGATAGATTTCCAGTAGAATTTTTCACACATCAGTGGGAGGTGATCAAAGAAGATGTGATTGCTGATGTCTTGGATTTCTTTAGTACAGGGAAGCTCCCAATGGCCATTAGTAACACTGCTATTACTTTGATTCCTAAAATTCCTAATCCTACACAGGTAAAGGATTTTAGGCCAATAGCTTGTTGCACAACTATGTACAAGATTATTACAAAGATCATCACTGGGAGATTAAAAGCAGTAATGAACTATCTGGTGGGAGACTCTCAATCAGCTTTCATTGAAGGCAGGAATATAACTGATAATATCCTATTCACTCATGAATTGTTCAAAGACTATACTGGGAAAGGAATATCTGCAAGATGTATCCTTAAGGTTGATCTTAGGAAAGCCTATGATACATTGGACTGGTTCTATTTGAAAAGGATGCTGATAGAATTGGGATTCCCACAGAGGTTTGTTTGTTGGATAATGGAGTGCTTAACAACTGTGTCCTACTCTTTGACCTTAAATGGTGGGTTCACAAAACCATTTGAAGGTAAAAGGGGGATAAGGCAAGGAGATCCTATGTCACCATACTTATTTGTGATAGCCATGGAGTACTTGCAAAGGGAATTCACTCAGCTGGCTTTAAATAAGGAGTTCCATTTCCATCCAAGGTGTAAAAGACTAGGAGTGGTGCATGTGTGCTTTGCTGATGACCTATTGATGTTCTGCAAAGCTGACTTGGTATCAATTAAGCTACTACATAATGCATTTATGAAATTTTCAAGAGCATCAGGTCTTCAGGCAAATCCAGATAAGAGCTCAATTTATATTGCAGGTACAAATGAGAGGATGAAACAACTTATCTTGCAGAAATTGGGATATCGTGAAGGAAGCCTACCATTTAAATACTTAGGAGTTTCATTAGCTCCTAAAAAGTTATCTAATCAACAATGCTGGCCGTTGGTTGAAAAGATCACTGCAAGGATTAGCTGCTGGACCTCAAAATTATTGTCATACTCTAGAAGACTACAACTTATTAAGTCAGTAATATTTGGGATGCAGGCTTATTGGGCTCATGTCTTTTTATTACCAAAGAAGATTAGCAATGTGATAGAGGAAATATGTAGAACTTATTTGTGGACAGGGCAAACAGAGATATCTAGAAGAGCTTTGGTAGCATGAGACAAAGTTTGTTTACCACAATCACTGGGAGGTTTAAATGTGATAAACCTGTGTAACTGGAACAAAGCTGCAATAGTGAAGCACCTGTGGGCAATCACAAAGAAGAAAGATTGCTTATGGATTCGATGGATCCATGCATATTACATAAAGAATAGAAGCATTGACAACATGCCTATACCTAAGAATGCAACTTGGGTAGTAAGGAAGATAATTGAGCAAAGGGAGTTTATATTGAATTTACCAAACCTACAAGGAAATGTGCAAGAAAGATTGAAGACTTTACAGAACAAAGATGGTAAATTCAGTATTAAGAAGCTATACAACTTACAAACTCCTCAAGGGCAGAAGGTATTCTGGAGAAGGCTGATATTACATCCTCACATACGTCCTAGACACAAGTTCAATTTGTGGCTAGCCATACAAAGGAGATTACCAACAGTTGATCGACTGCAGAAAATTGGTATTCAAGTATCTCAAGTATGTGTATTATGTGGTCAGGAAGATGAGGTGTTTGAACATTTATTCTTTAAGTGCTCATACACAAGCAATATCTGGAAGAGATTGCTAAGCTGGTTGGGAATTCAAAGACAAATACAAACATGGGGAGAGGAGCTACACTGGGTGGTAAATCATGGTAGGAAGAAGAAATGAATTGGAAATGTTGTTGCAGCAGTATTCAGTATGATGATGTACAATTTATGGAGAGATAGGAATCTGATTAGATTTCAAAATGGAAGTACTGCAGCAGAGTAGATATGTCGTGAGATCACAACATATGTTCATATTAAAAGCCATATACACAATAACTGGAAGGAACACATGGAAGCTTTGAATAGATATCCATAGTTAGACTTTTTCTGTAATTCTGTTTTCATGTTATTCATATTTCTAGTATATTTCTGATTTCATGATAGTAGAATACATGTATAGGATGTGAGAGATACATAGGGAGACATCTATGATGTTGAAGTTAGTTAGTCCAAAGAGAGTTAAGGAACTGGTCAGCAATTCCTATTATGTACAGAATATTTCTGATAAATGAAAATGTTAGTTTATCGAAAAAAATAAGAGGTAAGTAAATAACACTCAAAAAAAAAAATTGACAAATTTAGATAATTAAATAATCTTAAAAAGTAAAAATAATAAAAATACTTTCAGAGTATATATATATATAAAAAGTCACATTAGTAGATATTTATTATCAAATACTTGCTAACTTAAAAAAAAAGAAAATAGCAAACAAATAATTTATTTAATTAATGTATGATATATCTCTTAATTGTATAAATTTAAGTATATTTCTACACACTATATTAAGAAAAAATAACAACTAAAATTTCCTAAAATAATATGATATATCATATCATAATTTCATAAGATTCTTTAAGTTTGTCCGTGTATGTAGAGAGACATAACACTAGTACTATAAAACATCCGGAATGGATCAATTTACTCTAGCATAAATTCTACATTTATTCTTGTTTTCTACGTTTTTGTCCCCATCCTATGACTTTTTCCTTTTTTTAGTGAAAAGATAAAAGAATCACTAATTTCCAAAGGATTTATGTCTTTTTTTTTTTTTTTTTTTTCTTTTTGTGAAACAAGGTGTACATATTCCTCCCTTTACCCAACAACCTGTCTGACCTTCTAATTTTTCTATCTAACCCACTCCTACCAAGACCCAAAAAATAAAATAAAATTATGAATTAAATAAAATAAAAAAGAAGTTAGACCGAAATTAACTTTTATGAAACTTATGGTTACCTTGTTGTAATTTCAAAGAATCTTTCTTCTTCAACAAGAGAATCCATCTCTCTCAAACTTGCAATTTAAAGACTAGTCCTAAAATTCTCTGTAACCTCCACAATCAGTCCCCAATCATTTTCCAAATTCACCATCTTCATTTTTTGCTCTCAAAATCTCAATTTTCCTATTTGAATTTGTCTTAGTGTAAAACAATTTGCTTCTTGGAAACTGCCAGAAGTTCTAACACCAAACTCAAAAAAAGAAGCAAACAGTGAAACCCAAAAATAACTTTTTTGGTACTTCACAATAGAGGACCTATGGTTAGTTGAACTCCACTTCAAGCTTAGATCTTGTAAGTTATTTGGTCTATTTCTAAATTCTCCATTTGGGTCTTTTAGGAATTTTTTTTGGAATTTCAAATTAAATGTGAAAAAGATCAGTTCTTTATAGTTATAGCACTGTTGTAAGCTCTTCTGTTATATTGGGTTTTTAGATTTTTGGTCAATTTTTGTACTCTCTATCTGGGTCTCTGGGAAATTTGTGGAATTTAATATTAAAAGTGAAAAAAGTTCAGTTCTTTGTTGCTGCGACAGGGCTACTGGCTTTTTTAAAGATTCTATCCATGTTATTTAGTGTTCTGTTACTTGGGTTTTTGGTCATGGAGTATTTTAAGTTATTTGGTTAATATATGTACTCTCTATTTGGGTCTTTAGAAATTTGTGGAATTTCACATTAGAAGTGAAAAAGATTAGTTCTTTGTTGCTAACAGGGTTACTGATTTTCTTTAAATTTTATCCCTTTTTAAACTGCTTTGCTACTTCTGTTTTCAGTATGAAGCATTGTAATTTAGGGGTTTCATCTCCTTTCTCTTTTGCGATAAATCCTGCTTTCTCTTTAGGTTGATGTTGAATTGCCAAAAAATAAAATAAAAATGCAGCTATAATCTATTGAATAAATGAGGGCATTACCGCCTAATGTTTGCTAGACTATAGTGAAGGTGGGTTCTGTTATGCATTCTGTGGATGTGTCTGTTTCTGAATTTCATGTGTGTCTTTTTTTGTTTGTTGGGGTTGTTGGCAGGTGGTGTGAGAGTAGATTGTAATGATGTCGAGACCAATACTGCTTGTTTTTCTGTTGATTGTACTCATAATCACATCTCAGTTGGAATGGAAACAGCAATTGGTGAGTGATGTCGAACCGAGTCCTAGTATATCTCAGAAGCAACAACAGATTTCAAATAGAGAAGAAGCTGTTAAAGAGAAGGTAATCATGTGATCATGTTTTTGTTGCATATTGTATGATTTTCTTGAATTAATTATTTACGTTCTTATTGCTTATGGGTAGTTGGGAGCGTGGAAGATGGGTTTTTGAATAAGTTATTGTATCTTGCTGATGAATATTTGAATCATTAAATGCGCAACTGACATTTATCTGACTGAATCCAAGTGAATAATGGACATAATTTGCATTGGATATCTTAATTGGACTTCCTAGTTACAAAGTTGGAAATATCGTAGTTTCATGTTACTGCACTTGTTGACCTCTTGCATCTTATGTTTTAAATTTTCTTTCTGTTGTTTCTTATCTAGGTTGATTTTAAAGTCCTTTTCACTTTGATACTTTATTTCTAGATTCTGCATTAATTAGGAGTAAGAAAGTTAAAGGGATTCTGCAGTTGACTAAGGTTTTAAACTTGCTGGCATAAAGTCTTAGCAACAAGAAGGAGATATGGAGTCTACAGGGTCTAGAATTAGTAATGTGGTTAGGACTCGCCTAGTCAGAGACAATGTCATGGACCCTAAAGGATCAGTTGGTTTGTGTAAGACGAAATTATGAATGGGATTGTATTTAGTTTTTGATACCTTCGTCTGTTGTTAGCAAACCAGCTTTCTTCATATTATTCTTTCCTTTGGCTTGACATACTATAATCTTTCCATTGGATCCTTCTTATCCCTAAGAATTGAATAACTGAGTTAATCTATATGGGAGTGAGAAATAAAGACCAATATTCAACACATCTCTTACCAATTTTCGAAGCTTCAAGCACATCAAATGCCATGAAATTCTTAGAAGACTCAACCCAAACACATAATCACTTTGTTTTGCCCTTACTGTAAAGTGAAAGGTATGCTTTACATTAAATTTTTTTATTACCTCACTTTCAGTGATCTCTGCCTCTGTTTTTCGTGAATATGGGCGGATGTAGTATTCTACTGATGGGTTCAATTGAACCCATAACTTTCGCCGCAGAGTAGTTATGTGTAACAATTCACTAAAATTGCAAACATAGTAGATATAAACCCATAACCTTAAAAATATAATGAGTTCAATGTTAAAAACCTTAAAAGTTAAACTCATAGAGTTTAAATTATATCTACGTTATGAAGGCTAAGTATCTCTAAACTGCTCATTACTCATAGTGTTAGCTCCATGAAGTCCCAAATCCTTCATGTTGGCTTTAAGTAGTCCATTTACCTCTGATCTGGATGAAAGGAGCTCTAGTTTCTTGTTTTATGAAGCTTTAGCCAATGGTTGCAGCCAATCAATAAATAAATTCACAAGTACTGAGGTTACAACTTTTTTTGGGCTTGAAGCTGTATAATTAAAGGAAAGAGGAGAGTAAGGACAAAAACAAGAAAAGAACTTGCAACTATAATAGGGCTGGCGCGTGATTCCTTTTATGGCATGTATTGCGTCAATTATTTGTAGTTTTATAAGTTTCTTTCCAGTTTTTAGACTCTCTTTCATGTATTTTTCTAAACCCCATTCTAGCATAGAAATTCAAGCGTTTTAGAGGATGCCATGGTCCTTTTAAAAATTACTCAGACTGTCGTGGGATATTTCTTGCTATAATATCGCATGTGCTTTAATAGGTATCTATAAAATCCTAGGGGGTGTTTCTCGCTATATTTTCCCATGTGGAAACAACATAAGGCTCGATGTTTGTTGTCCTTACGTAAAATGCACTTTGCGGCAGTTTTTAAGGCTTTGTCTGCAGCAAATCTCATCCCTTTAGGATTCCTACAATTATGATCCTTGAATCATTCTTTTAGAAGAGCAAAAAACACACAGCAATTCGTTCTCCTTGCTGTGAGACGATGCCTCTGCCTCGACGAATGAGGTGTATGCCTTACAAGAGATTCTGTTAATATCGAAACATAGTTTTTGTTAGAGATAGAGAAAGAACTGGGAAAAGGGACAGAAAGAAATACATATATTTGTCTCCTCCATTTTGTTTGTCGAATCTTTGTATCAGGTGTACTTCTGTACTTATTTTTGCATTATCACTTCGTTTCTTGACACATTGCAATGGCAAAAAAGAAACAATAGAAGAGCACTGAGAAATAGGAGAAACAATAGTAGCAACTGCCAACCAGAGTTATTGATTGAGGATTTGAGGGTAGAGGGGAGAAGATAATGAATGTTGTAGCTAGCTTTGGCCTTGAAATAGACAATAGTTGTCCCCCATTAATTGAGAACCATCAAGGGAACCTAATCGTCTGAAGCATGGGCCAAATTATGTGCCAGCCACAATGGACGCCCTTGAGCTCGCTTCAGCTTTACCTTTAGACCAACTGAGATGTAGCAACGACCATTTACACTAAATTTCATGGAGAAACTATCCATGGTACTATTTACCAGTCAAAAACTATTTGCTGTACTATTGTCTTCCAAAGTCTGGCAGTTTAAAGAAACTCACCTTTTTACGGCTTTTGAATCCTACACAATTCTTTTTTGTAGTTATTATTAAAATGGTTTCCAAGCAGCTTGCGTGCACCTTAGCTGTTCTGTCGAGTACCTGCTGCCTCCCACTAGTACAGGCTTGTCACTAGTACAGTCCTGTACTGTGGAACTCTACCCACCAAAATTTAGGTAGATGAGAAGAATTCACCAAGCATTTTTTGTCACTGCTGGAATTTGAATCCTGGTCCCATGATTTTCACTCATGACAGCTAGCGATTTCCTGTCAATTCTACAAGGATATCCTTTATTTTCTTTATTGTTAGTTTCTATAAAGTAGAAACTGCAAGGATTTAACATGAATATGCACTATATCTTTATCATTTTCAACGTATTATGCCCGTCTTTATTAGCCATAATCTTGTAGGGCATTGCAAGAAGTTCCTGGAGTTCATCTGATTTCAGACTAGGAGTTGCCTTCTAGAACTTGTGTCCCAAAAATATAGGATCTAGGAAATCAAAAGTTTTTGCTTCTGAAGGAGAGAACAGCTGCTGAATTGATAATAAGGTCCTTCTCTATAGCAGCGATCCCTAAAAGTTGACATAATCCCTAGGCCCCACTAAATAATCAAATGGCTCATACACTACAGTGTTAATCAAACAGAAAAAATACCGAGTACAGAAAAAGTCAAACAAAAAAATTGCACGTTACCTTAGTTTCAAACTTCCAGGTGGCCGTCATTTGCTTATATATGACAAAATAAATGAACAAAAAAATAAAGCCTTCTAGATGTGCACCCAAGGGTGTGACCTGGTGGTCAATAAAGTGGATTGAGAACCATAAGGTCTCAAGTTCAAATTTCAGAGGTAAAGACATTAGGTAGGTGATTTCTTCCCGTTTGTCCAAGTTTTTGTGATAGTGGTACCCGGTACCTGTGCTGGTGGGAGGCAGGTACCCCGTAGAATAATCGAGGTGCCAACTTGCCCGGATACCACAATTATTAAGAAGGGGATATTGATTATCGAACCTATTTGGTTGTCTGTAAAAAAAAATGGACAATCTATTATGTATCAAACCATAGGTATTTCATTGGTTTATAAAAGTAAATACCAAACTAATCAAAGATACCCAGAACAAAGATATATTGATAAAAAGAATTTTGATGAATTCATTCTGCAACCTCAAACTCAAAGAATAAATACAAACAAAAATCATTTTGATTTGCTTGTTCCTGAAAATATATTTTACATAATAAACCTAAACTAAAACTAAACTGAACTAAATGAAGCAAAGTTTACTGAAATAGTGTACTTGTACTATTACTATAAAGAAAAGAAGAATGAGATAAATATATAGACCCCCTTCTATTATATATATAATCCTTTCCTGACATAATTGGAAGTTCCTATAATAAATTGATAGCTTTTGGAAAAGGAAGAAGACGCTATTTCAATATTCTTTGATTTCAAAGGAACATTATCAATAAATAAATAAAGCCTTCTGGTGTAAACTCAGTGGACAAATTTTTTATCCTAGCAAAGACATATGAGACATATTTATATAATAATTATTGGAGGTTTCTCTTTATTCCCCACTATTAAACTAACTGTTAGATATGTATCAAAATTCAAAGTATCCTCTCTTTATTATAAGGTCTCACCATCACTATGTGACATGATAAAATCAACAAAGGTAGTAACAAATTATATCTGTGCTCTACTTTTTTCCTCCACAAATATGAATTGAAAGTAAGCATCTTAACAATTGAAATATAATGAAATTAGTATGTTATCCTCAAATGCATTGAATTGAGGATATTGTGTCTACAAGAGACCTATGTTGCTTGGACACTCCGAAAATGTGGCCGGATACATGTCGGATCCTCCAAAAGTAGTGCATTTTTGAAGGATCCGACACGGGTACGGCTACATTTTGGAGAGTCCGTGCAACATGGCAAGAGACTAAGTAGACTGGGAAAAAGTAGGAGAGATTGGCAACACAAGTAATAAATTTGGCATTGTTGGACAGATTAAAATAGCAACGTAGGAATCTTTTTAGAACCAAGACTTATAGATAAGTTGTAGAGATAAACTGAATTGGTGATAGCATTATCTCATTAGGACTAGTGTTGTGAAAGGTGACAATTAACATCATAAGTGCTTGCCGCATCAATATGAATAGGATTAGATAAGGAAACCAAAATTAAATTTTGCGAGATATGGATATTTTGGTCTAATAGGATTCCAAATTACCAATTGATCTTGATTGGGAGAGATCTGAATGGACTTTTGGGTAGACACAGCGACAGACAGTTTCGTCCGAGTACATGGAAGATATGGTTAAAGTCCAAAGAATAAAGAAGGAAAAACTTTTCTAGTGTTCGCCTTAGTTTGTGATTTAGTTTTGGCTAACAAATACATTAAAAAAGAAAGTCCTGCTTGTTAACATTTAAGAGTGAAAGTAACAACAACATAATAGACTTCATTCTTATCGGAAAAGGTGACAGTTCCATGTATAGACTTTAAGGTTGTACCAGCAGAAGCGTTTTACCCAACATAATATGTAATGTGAAGCGAAAGAGTAGCGTGGAAGAGGAGAGGAGTTGCAAGCAACGAAGTCGGTGGTGGGACTTACTAATATAAACCAAATAACTTGTGAGGACAAGCTATTGAAGGAAATGACAACTTACTTATGATAGTAGTAAGTGAAGTTCTAGACATGTCTAAAAAAAGGTCTCGAACCTTGATCATAAGAATCACATGGTGGAAGGAAGAGGTGTAGAGAAAGGGAGAGTGATATAAAATGATACCAAAAGCAGAATTTGGAGAAGCCTTGGAAGAGTATAAGAGCTCTACGAGGAAAGCTAAGAAGGCTGCTACCAAAGCTTAGATAAAACTGTAGATGGCTTGTAGCAAAAGTTAGGAATGCATAGTGGGGATAATAAAATGTTTAAACACTCGAGTAAAAAGAGGGGTAAAGGCTTAAACTAAGTTGAATCTATTAAAGATGATTTCCAACAAGGTTTACAGGAAGTTGTGAGATTAAAAGAGATGGTAAGGCTTTCTTGATCAATTGCTCAACTCAATCACTAGAACAAAATCATATATTTTCATTTTTGGTGACATAACTTTACAACTCTCCATACTTCTATAGAAGATAGAAATCTTAGCTACATGCGTAGAATTTGGCTTGCAAATAGTAAAGGATACCACATAAAAAATGACGGAAAGAAAACCTTGCAAGCTAGATGTTATCCACATAAGTGTTTGGAGTGTCTAGGAGAGATTTGAATCAAATTATTCAATGTTATATTAAGGAGTGAAACACGCCAAACCATTGGTTGGTGCCGCCATGTAAGAACAAATGAGATATTCAAAGTTATGCAAATTATCATAGTACCATTAAACCTCCGATGAAATTTTGGTAAAAAGTGAGAAAATGTTAACTTAGGGGCATTATAAAAGTGACAGAGGACCAGCTTAGGTTATGCTCGGTAGATCTACAACAGATGCTATATTTTGTTAGAAGATTGATGAATATTACAAGAGAGAAAGAGGATCGCATTATTTTACTGTTCATGGAGAGTGTGTGATAGAGTGCCAAGAAAAGTATTTGGTAGGTGTTGGAGAAGAAAAGAATTCCATTAGATACATAAATACCATAAAAGGATATGTAGGAAGGAGATGTCACAAGTGCGAGAATAGTGAGGGATGTATTGAAGTTTCCCTTAATCGTGGGTAGGGGTGCTTATCGGGCAGATTAGACAGATTATTACGCTTAACGGTTCGGCTTATTGGTTAATATAGTAATCCGCTAGCCATCCAATAAGACAACGAGCGTCGTGGTATTGGATTTACGATTATCGGGCGGTTATCAGCTAAATCAAATAGAAAATTTTTGAACCCTAGTTTTTTTGGTTGCGTAGCTAAGAATATTTTGCTGTAAGTTGTCAGATTTAATTACTATTGCTATATTAAAAAGCACTAAAAGGAAGTGCCTTTTATCCCTTACTCTTCAGGACAACCGTACAATCAAGAAATATGTATACCAACAACAGAAGAAGAAAGAAGAGATGCATGTAACTTCTTAACATACATCATTTTGAGTACATGCTTTTCAATATACTGTAAAGATAACATGTTTTGATTGCAAAAGAAAGGGGAAACAATAGTTGGGAATTCAAAAAAGAGTACCTTGAAGTTTCCAAGAGTACCTTAAGGTTTCAAAAATTACTTTTTATACATACGGGTAAAAGTATAAGTATGAAAATTTTTAACGGGTTTATCCCATAAGGAAATTGAGTAATCCACCCCCAAACCGTCAAGCAGTTAATTATAAAATTTCAATCTCTTCACCAACTGTTACCTCGATAACCTGATACCAATAACCAATAAGTTGTTTTTTCGGTTCGTTTAACAGTTACCGATCGGTTCTGAACAACTAGGTCAGGGATCTGCTTTTAATTTAGCGAGTTGTAGGACAGACTACATACTCCAGTCACTAGCCCTGCCTTCGGCATCCCCCTCCTTGCAGTTAAGGTAACGACTTTTGGCATGGCCAGCTCCCATATAGTGTGACGGCGAACCGACTCATCTACAACTCATCTTTGAAAACAGGATGCGCTCCTAAGGATTATGGATGGGTTACCAATATAATACAAGATATTGTTTCGTGGTGTATGCTATTTGTGGACGATATCATGTTAATTGGCGAAACTAGTGAATGAGCTAAACTAGTGAATGAGCTAACCAATAGCTTGAGTTTCGTAGAAACACTCTAGAGATTAATAGCTTTAGAATAGAGTGAGACTAACTATGTCAATTTTCACCAGCATTAAAAAAAGACAAAATACATAGTTTACCTATCAACCTTGCAGCGAAATCCTTATTACAAACCTCTCTTTCACGGGATACCTTTTACACATTCAACCTTTCAAAAGTGTGTCTAAGACACCACTTTTGTGCTCGACCAATTTTTCAGATAACATGAAAGTCACACCTTAATAGGACCGTGACACGTGTCATTGACTTTAAAAAGGAAAAAAAATATTTGAAATTAAAATTAAAACCCATCTTCATCTTTCCATTTTCTATCTTAAGCACAATTGTTGCTACCACCATGGTTGTTTGTGAGAAAATAACACCAAAATTCAGCCACACTATCTAAACAACTAGCTGAAAATAATCGAGCAACAAATTGAGTTCAATAACCAAATAATCAACAAGACCCAATTGATTTTTATAGTCGGTCCTATTAGGGCGTGACTTTCACGTTATCTGAAAAATTGGTCGAGCACAAAAGTAGTGTGTCTTAGACACACTTTTGTAAGGTTGAGTGTGTAAAAGGTTTCCCGTGAAAGAGAGGTGTGTATCAGGGATTTCGCTGCAAAGTTGATGGGTAAATTATGTATTTTGCCTTAGAAAAATGAAGTAATACACGTAATTGAAAAAACCATTAGAAAAATGAATTCGATGTCAGACTAGGCAGAATTGAGGTGCTTAAATGCAGGCAAGTTAGAGTCGTTTAAGATTTACAGATCTCCATCAATGCTCTTCGTATGATGGGAAAGGTGACTTAAAAGCATATGTTGGTAAAAGAACCCTCCAAATATAACAAAAAGCAACAAAAAGACAGTAAATAAAGTTGCTTGAGCAAAAAAGTCGGTGTTGCACCAAATATATACCTGTTTGATTTGACACAAAATGTTTGATTTCTTAGGTTGTTGTGTTCATAGTGCAATTTTTCTAATTTTAGCTGGTTTATCATTTGACATGCTTCATTAGAACAGATGCTATTGTGATTGTGCTCAGTTTTCCTGAGGCATAAGTTTTGCACTAATATATTTGAATATTAAAATCTGAAAGAAAAGAACAAAACACGCTTAATTGTGAAATTAGTAAGGTTAAGCAAAATGTACATTTCACAAATATTTGATTGTTGTGGTCATAGTTCCTCCTCCCAATTTCTGCTAACTGTTAAGAATGGAATGAGTATGAGCAAGACTAGTACCAAAAACAGCAACAACAACAACAAAAAACCCAGTAATTTCCCATAAGCCTACCCTGGAAGGGCAGAGAGACTGTTTCTGATAGACCGTCGGCTTGAGAACGGATGGAAAAAGTAATGACAACAAGCAGGAAGAACAACAAGATAAAAATAAGACCGAAGCCAAGAAATCAGTTAAACTATAGGTAGTAATAGCAAGCTATCTATGAATAAAAGGATATCATACTAACACTAATGCTAGCGAACTAAGTAAGAGAAAGAGAAACGCTCGACTACGTACTAGCTTTCTACACTAATCTTTGACCTCCACATCTTCATATCTAGGGCCATGTCCTCAATCAGTTCCAGCTGCGCTATGTCCCGCCTAATCACCTCTTCCAAAGACTTCTTAGGTCTACCTCTACCCCTCTTGATACCCGCTAAGGCTAACCTCTCACACCTTCTAACTGAGGCTTCTATGCTTTTCCTCTTAATATGCTCGAACCATCTCAACTTCGCCTCCCACATCTTATCTTCCACAGGGGCCACTTCCACCTTTATTCTGAAAGCAAAAAACAAAAATTTGTAGTAATTGTGTGGTGAGCAAAGAAATGTAGTTGTGGGTAGTGGGAGTATGACCAGCTTATTTGATGCAACCAAGTTGGCCCGGCATGGGCCAGGAATTTTTCTGGTGTTACAGCTCAACTTGGCGCTTTTAATGATGGTTTAATGTCCTCGACCACTTGCTACTATCTTGTTTCTCTTTCATCATACATTACTTTTCAAAATTAAATTTCTTAGTTTTCTTCTCTTTCCTACACCTTGACTCCTCTTTGTTACTGTTAAATGATAAAAAATGAACCCTCCGGTTATATTACAAGTTTACTGCACTTGTTTCTTCCCTATTCTTCTGTCATACCACTACTAATTAGTTCCACTTTGGCCTATTGAATGCGGTCATAAATATTTTTTCTTATGATACCTTCAAGTTAATATTTTTGGTCGTTGTTTTATTGCAGTAAGTCTTATTTACCTAGACACTGGGGACTGCTTAGTTTAATCGGAATAGTCAATGAAGACTTGTTATAGCGTTGCTCTAACTAGTGTTTTAAAAATTTGCAGATTATTTTATTACAGGAGAAGAACATCCAGAGACTTAACGAGCTCGTCCGGAGTCTCAGGGAACAGTTGCTTCAGTGCAGAAGTAGCAATGAAACAGTAAACAACAGTCTTAGCTCACTGGCTGAAATTGCTGAATTTGAAAAACAGCAAATTCTGGAGGATTAGTTAGACAGTGACATCAATAACTTTGTCATTGTCCACATTTTACTATATTCTATTTGCTATCTGTAACTTGTCTTTTTTCTTTCTGCTTATTTTGTTTGTTAAATCTTGTAAGTTGCTGATGAAATGTGCATTTTAAGTGTCGTAATTTTGGGTTAATCTGCCCGACTAACCCATATGTCAATACTAGTTGTGTAAAAAGAAAAAAAGGACTTTGGTTCTGAAATTAGATTTCTGGTAGAAGGATATGAGGGTCAATTAATAAAAAAACTCCCTGCAACTTGATATACTCGAGCTGTTTCAGATGACTAATTAAGGGGGGGTCCGTTGGTTTGAAGGCACGTTATGTTGGGATTATTTATATTGGGTTTAGTTATGCTGTCCTGGTATTATTTTTTATTGACTGTGTGGTATGTTGTATTAATCTTGGGATTGTTACTCTTACTGCTTTATCATGGGATAAATTATCTTGATATACTATGTATATATTTGTGGTGTAAATGGATCAAAAGGATTTGGTTATGTGTATATTTTCCCTTACATATTTATAAGGAAAAATTATACATTATAGCCGCTCTAAAAAAATAGCTGAAAAAAATAAAATATTTTTTATATTAATATATAACACACACACACACACATATATATATATATATATATATATATATATATATATATATATATATATATATATATATATATATATATATATATATATGTCATGCATATTTTTTGTATATTTGGCTAGCGAATATAATTATTTTTAGCCGACTGGCCATGTGTAAACTTACCCCATTTATAACGTGCGAATGTAGAGTTCCAATCATGCATATATTTGTAGAAATGATACCAGGTAGCTATTTTAAAGGGCTACTATTTAGGAATTAATCAGTGCATCCTGAATTTTAGTTTTTTAGTTCAATTTTTTTGAGACAAAAATGTCCTGAATTGTTCTGAGGTTAAAATTTCAGAACAAAATAAGTAATGACTAATCTCTAAATAGCGTCCCTAAAAATGGCCGTATGTGCACCTATATTCCCCTTATTCCTTATTTAGTGCTAAAGATTTTCTTTCTTTTTTGTAAAGATTTTAATTTTTGGGACCTAAAATAAGGTGTCACTTGTCTATGATTTAAGCCGTCACTTAAATGTGACATCAATGCATATACGCAAATTATTAGGTGTAGTACCAAAAACCTGCAAACTTGTAATTATGAGGTGTAGGTCCAATTAATGATTGAAATAGCATTTTTCTTCTAAATAAAGAATTCATGAGCAGTGATAAATGATTGATTACAAATATTTACAGAAATTAATTAGAGAAATTGTTTACGTTAGCAACTTCCATTTAATTATTGATTACCTTTATTTTAATGCTCTTTTAGTGTTTGTAGAGCAAATTTGTTGCTTAAAATAAAACAAGTACGTAGCGCTACTAGTTAAGAGTGTCACGAGGTAGAACTACACGGCCGCAGTCAACGTAAAAATAGTATGAGTTGGTCAATTTACGGACTGATCATTATTTTCTTTATCATCTGTTTATGTAGGATATAATATAAAGAAGTTGAGTTGCATCTTGCATGAAAGGATTAAATTAAATGCATGGCAGGACTTAGAAATTTGTTTACTAATTAAATTAAATACTCAGGAACTAATTGGAGAGAAGAAACAGCTAGTATCAGGCTTTTAGATATGAATGAACTGAACAATAACTAGGAAACATTCAAGAAAACCTTATTGTAATACCTTAAACATTTTTGGTGCTACTCTCCTCAACCCCCTCCCCCCTTTCCCAAGTCTGTAAAAATTCACATAATGTGTTGCTTTACTTTTTTACGCAAGATTAACATTGAAATTTGAGTTCCATAACTAAAAAGAAAATACTCTTTTTTTGGTTGAAATGAAAAAAAATACTTTTCTATATCATGAAAATGAAAAACTCATTTGTTGAAATGAAAAAAAAAAGTATCTATAACATGAAAATAAAGTCCTATTAATAATATTTTTATTTAGGATGGGGTAGGGTGGAAGGTTTTGGGTGGGTGGGGGTGGGGGTGTAGGAGTGGGTTGGAGGAGATTGGTGGGGGTGGGTTGGTGGGTATGGGGAATAGGATAAAGAAGATTGAGAAGGAGTTTTGAGAAATATTTTCCCATCTCTTGATAAGAAAAAAATATTTGAGTTCATGAAAAAATATTTTTCAAAATACTTTAAGCCAATCAAAAATGAAAAAATTACGTACCAAACACACCCAAATGTAATGCTTTAACTAGGTTAGGTTACGTAACGAGAATATAGCACGGTGATGGCCCCGGGCCAAGGGGTAGGCATTCAAGCCATATATAACCGACTGACCATTTCTTTTTTATTTTTTATTTTCTTTAATCCGGATATGGTGTATAAATTATTTTACAAAATCACGTCACCTCCTGATAAGCTAATTGCAAGTAAACTATCACAAGTATAAATTAGTAACTTGATAAATATGACAATTAGATTGGTAGAACAGCTTAAATTACAATAATAGCATACATACATATTAATATTATCGGTATATGTAATTTAAATCCTATTTTTGTTTTGAGATTTTTTCTTTTCTATATAATATTTGAAATTTATTTATTAAAATTGTCTATATTTTGTATATTACCCGTTCTATACAAGGTTTTCTTATCATTTATATACAATCCATTATTAGTGCTTTAAATTAGGAGATTTAGTTACACCATTTTCTTTTTTTTTTCCCTCTCCCCTCAATTTCCCTATTCTCTGCTGCCTTTCTCCACCAAAAATTCCCGTAATTGAGAGCCAAAATTCATAGGCAGTGAAGCTACGGTTCATATGAAGTTAATTCCGAACAGACTTGTACAATCCTCCGTGTCCTTTTTCCAAAGCTTCTGTAAATATTCCCAACTTTTGAAAAGCTAATTCTGGCTTCACTAAGCTCTGTTTCACTTTGTATAAGATCGTGCCATATTACTTATTCATGATTAGCGTCTCGTTGGACTCATAATATAAATCTGTCAAGGGTTTCCAATTAGGCGGCTAGTTTTCATCTCTAAAGGGCAACAACATATGTGTAACACTTGAAGTAAATGTTTGATTTCTTTAGCATTAATACCATACGATTCACTTAGAAATTTAGGAGTCGGCTTCAGTAAACTAGCAGAAAGTCGATTTTCACAATTCTTATGAATGGCTCTGTATGACCCTTAATCATGTCATAAAGTTTGGCAAGGACAAAGAAAGGAAGTTGATTTTCTAGTAATAACAGATCGCGATCTACAAGAGAGACATCCAATTTGTTTTAATAATTCGTCCTTCTCCATCCATATAACTTTCCTATATTATTTTTACTCAGTTAAATATAACTACAATATCATACAACTTAAATATAATTTTCACACAATTTTTATACAAAATAAATACAATTTTCATTCAACAAATATTTTTNTAAAGCAGAAGAGGGCACGCGATGTTCTCGGGTGTGGAGAGTACACGCGTGTTCTCTCCCTATCTTATATATATATATATATATATATATATATATATATATATATATATATATATGTTCAGATAATCACAAATGGTACAATTCTTCTAAGAATGAGAAGGACCCAACAATAGCCATATATGCAACCTGAATTATAGTGGTGAATATTACAAATAGGACATATATATCAGTGATCTCGAGATTAGTTGGAACTGAAACGTAAGTAGAACAGAGAGATGATAAATTTGTATGGTATAACAACATACAAATTAAAAGATAAATTTCGTAAAAATATGATACAAAATTGATACATCTACAACATAATATAAACTAAAATAAATAAATTTTATACAACTAATTATATAATATACAACTTATTTATAACTTTTTCACAACTTTCATACATACTAAAAATAAATTTCATACAACTAATTATACAGTATACACTTATTCACTACTAATCTACAACTTATCTATAACTTTCATACATTATATTTATTAGTTAAAATACATCTACAACATCATACAACTTAAATACAATTTTCATATAAATTTTATACAATATGTCTTTTGTATATTTTGCATCTGATTGGTATATAATTTATGTGCGGTGTGTGCTTCTTCCTCTTAAAATTCCAATCAAAACTTTCTATCTTAATACAATTTTGATACATATCAACAATATTAAAGTAATATAATATTGATTACTTAAATATAAATTTTATACAACGATTAATACATTATACAATTATTTTTCAACTTTCATACAACCTTCAAATTACAACAAAATACAATTTACAAACAATTATAATACAACTTACTACAATTTCGTAAGTATATTGTATGTCATGTCTTCTTCTTCTTCTTCTTCTTCTTCTTCTTCTTCTTCTTCTTCTTCTTCTTCTTCTTCTTCTCCTCTGAGTTTCAATGTGAAATTCAGCCAAAATCAAGTCTAATCTTCACCAAACACCCTCAAAATTGAGATATAACAACAACACCCAATCCAAATGACCACCGCAAAACTGGTGTACAAAAAATGGACTCGCTAGTCAAAGATAGTATAGTTTTAAAGAATCTTCACAAGGATTGGTTTCAATAATATTCTATTAAATTCTTCAGCTTAACACTATCCAGGATAATAAACCTTTTGATTTATGTTATCATTGACTACAAATAAACTAAGATTATCAACTGTAAGAATGTCACGACCCAATTCCATTTTAGGCGGTGATGGCGCCCAGTACTATTGCTAGGCAAGCCAACAGTGAACAATCTCGTGATTTTCCTATTTTAATAACTTTTTCCAAGTAAGTAACTTTCCTTAATTTAATTGATTTAGTAAGAAACATATTTATATTAATAAAATGAAAGCAACTAAATATATTTATAACCATAGGAATAAAACCAAAATCACAAGTTTCCTAGTGTGTGCAAAGATCTGGTGTCACAAGGGTGTGGGCTGCTAATAAAATATAAAAAAGATTTTTACTCTACTGTCTGAAATAGAATAGATAGAAAATAAATCAAAAGAGAGACTCTGGTTACTGCTGAACGACTCGGAAGGGTAGCTCACCGTGTAGTCTCGAACCAGAAGTCAAGTGTGCGCGCCAGACTGATAACCAGATGCACCTGCCTTAGATCCTGCACATCAAGTGCAGAAGTGTAGCGTGAGTACATAAACGACATGTGCCCAGTAAATATCTAGTCTAACCTCGAAGAAGTAGTGACGAGGGGTTGACTTTGACACTTACTATGCGCCAAAAATATAATAATATGAAGTTCTAATTAAACATGATATATAAAATGATAATAGAACTCAAAGCAGGAAAATAAGTAAACAATCCTTTCATTTTAAGTAATAACCAAGTCATTTCTTCCATCTAATCCTTTCACCTTTCAAGTCCATGAAACAATATTAAATATAAAAGGGGTTCAATTATCTTTACGCACGAATTATGCCGAGGACGTGTGACCCCATCCAAATATACATATAAATATATTGTGCACTACCGAGGGTCGAACAACCCGAACCATAGATACATCAATTAACCTGTCGAGGCGAACAACAACCACTCCCATGAGAGTAGTGGAAATTTATCTCGCTCGCAGAATATACTTGCGAAGCGGTTGAACATAAATTTTTTCAAGTTATCATAATATCTCTCAATTCTTTTTCAAAAGAAGAAATTCAACTAGGAGCCTTTAAGATATTAAAATCCTCAACCTCCGCTTTAATCCAAACAATTAGTAAGCATAAACAAGTAACGGTATCAACAAAACATGGTGTAAACCTAAATCTACCCGGACATAAGCATGAATAGTAGCTACGCACGGACTCTCATCACTTCGTGCGTACGTAGCCTCCACAAACAGAAGTACATATTGATTAAGTTCACCTATGGGGTTAATTTCCTCTTACAAGGTTAGAAAAGAGACTTACCTCGTGTCGAGGCCTACTTCCCGGTCCAAGAATGTGCTCACACCCTCAATTCGGTGCCGAATCAATCCAAAACTAATCAAATAGTATATAAACTAATCAATACATGCTCAAAAGTTCGTATTCCAACTAATAAAGAGGTTACCCAAACCAAAATGTAAGATTCTTAGAATTCAGCCCCTGGCCCACGTGCCCGTATTCCGAAAATTTTCGAAGAAAGTTGTTACCCATAACCTCATGAACTCAAATATATGATTTTTACTAGATTCTATAACGAATTTCATGATTAAATCTCATTTTTATCAAAAAATTAGGTTTTCACCTAAACCCATGATATTCACCTGTAAGTTATGTATTTGACTCATATTTGGTAGAAATTACTTACCTCAAGGTGTTATATGAAAATCCCCTCTCTAAGAGCTCCAAGAATCTCCCAACAAGGGAATAAATGAGCCAAAAATGACTAAGTCCTGCATTAAATGAAGGATTCTGCCTTTAGCAATTTCCGCACCTGCGGAGGGACTTCCGCTTCTGCGATCAAAAGTCTGATTTTGTGGAACAGACCTAGCCACTCGCCCATTGCATCTGCGGAGCTAGGGCCGCTCCTACGCAACCGCTCCTGCGGCCGACTCTTTCATGCCTGCGGACACAGCCGCTTTTACGGTCACAGTCATCACACCTGCGCATTCGCAGGTGCGCCAAACTCCTCTCTCCTGCAGATCCTGGGAAGCCTTGGATTGCTCGCATTTGCGGCTCCTAGCCCACACCTGCAGCTAGCCAAGCGCAGGTGCAATTACACCAGCAGCTGGGAGCTTCAGCTGTTGCTCCCAAGTTTCAACTTGGTCCGAGCTTCGTCCGATCGATACCTGGGGCCCCCGAGGTCCCGACCGAACATACCGGCAAGTTTGAAATCATAAAACAGACTCACACGAACTCTCGGAATGCCCAAAACTACATTAAAACTAAGAATCACACCCCAAACCAATTGGATAAAAAATATGAACTTTATGTTCTTCAATTTACTCCCAAAGCGCCGAAGCGTACTTAAACTGTTCGCATTGACACCAAATTTTGCGTGCAAGTCTTAAATGACATTACAGTACTATTTCCAGTCTCGAAACTCCATTAGTACCTCACATCACCAAAACCTACTCTAAACCAAATTTAACGAACTCAAGAACCTTCAAGGAACCAACTTTCAATATTTGGCGCCGAAACGCTCCCGGGTCATCCAAAACCCGATCCGAGCATACGCCCAAGTTAGAAATCACCATACAAACCTATTGGAATCGTCAAATCCCGATTCCGAGGTCGTTTACTCAAAATATTGACCGAAGTCAAACTTAGCCTTTTAAGGCCAACTTAAGGAACCAAGTATTCCAATTTTAACCCGAACCCTTCC
Organism: Nicotiana paniculata; assembly: GCA_005239505.1. Classification (NCBI taxonomy): domain Eukaryota; kingdom Viridiplantae; phylum Streptophyta; class Magnoliopsida; order Solanales; family Solanaceae; genus Nicotiana; species Nicotiana paniculata. The sequence goes on along the minus strand of ML326412.1, from coordinate 8,469 downwards.
AAATATCGAACTAACTATCCCCGCAAGTCATAAAATAGTAAAAGCATATACAGGGAGTATTATTTAGGGAAACGGGGTTCTAAAAAGCAAAATGACAGTTCGGGTCGTTATGTTCTCCACCTCTTAAACAAACGTTCGCCCTCGAACGGGTCTAAAACCATACCTGGAGTGCTGAATAAATGTGGGTATCTGCTCCGCATGTCCTCCTCGGACTCCTAGGTCGCCTCATCGACTAGTTGACCCCTCCACTGAACCTTTACCACAGAAATCCTCTTGGATCTCAACTGGTGATCCTGCCTATTAACAATGGCAACTGGCTCCTCTTCATAACCCAGACTCTCATCTAACTGAATCTTGCTGAAGTCTAACACATGTGAGAAACCGGCATGATACCTCCAGAACATAGACACGTGCAAGACCGAATGAACTCCCGATAGACTGAGAGGAAAAGCAAGCTCATAACCAACCTCTCCAACTCGTGTCGACACCTCAAATGGGCCTATAAACCTTGGGATCAACTTTCCCTTCTTCCCAAATCTCATAATCCCCTTCATCGGCGAGACTTTCAAGAGAACGTTCTCGCCTACCATAAATGATAAGTCACGTGCCTTCTGGTCCGCGTAACTCTTTTGTCTAGACTGTGCCGTGCGAAGTCGTTCCTGAATCAACTTTACCTTTTCCAAGGCATCCTTCACCAAATCAGTACCATATAACTTAGCCTCTCCGGGCTCAAACCACCCGATGGGGAAACGACATCGCCGACCATATAAAGCCTCAAATGGAGCCGTCTCGATGCTGAACTTGTAACTGTTATTGTAAGCAAACTTGGCCAAAGGCAAGAACCGATCCTACTGTCCCCCAAAGTCAATCACACATGCTCTGAGCATGTCCTCCAAGATCTGAATTGTCTGCTCCGACTGCCCGTCTGTCTGTGGATGAAATGCGGTGCGGAGCTCTACACGGGTCCCCAACTCACTTTGTACTGCTCTCCAAAAATGCGAAGTAAACTGAGGACCTCTGTTTGATATGATGGAAACAAGCACACCATGCAGCCGAACTATCTCCTGGATATAAATCTGGGCCAATCTCTCTGAAGTATATGTAGTCATCACAGGAATGAAATGTGCCGACTTGGTCAATCGGTCTACAATGACCCAAACTGCATCAAACTTCCGCAAGGTCCGTGGCAACCCAACTACGAAGTCCATAGTAATGCGCTCCCACTTCCACTAAAGCATAGTCATTTGCTGGAGTAGGCCTCCTGGCCTCTGGTGCTCATACTTAAGCTGCTGGCAATTTAGGCATCTGGCTACATACTCAACTATCTCTTCATCCGCTACCACCAATAATTCTGCCTCAGGCCGCAGTACATCTTCGTAACACCTCTATGAATGGAATATCGAGAACCGTGCACCTCCTCTAGAATCCTTTCCCTCAATACATCGATATTTGGAACACATAGACGACCCTGGAGTCGCAGAACACCATCCTCGCTGATAGAAACCTCCTTGGCACTACCCTGTAGTACCGTCTCTCTGAGAGCCATCAAGTGCGGATCATCAAACTTTTGAGCCTTGATTTGCTCCAATAGTGAAGACTGGGCAACGACGCATGCAAGAACTCAACTGGGCTCTGAAATATCCAACCTCACAAGTCTGTTAGCCAAAGAATGAATGTCCAAGGCTAGTGGTCTCTCCTCCGCTGAAATGAAGGCCAAGCTACCCATACTCTCTGCCTTTCTGCTCAAGGCATTTGCGACCACATTCGCTTGCCTGGATGATAAAGAATGGTGATGTCATAGTCCTTCAGTAACCCAAACCTATTACACTGCCTCAAATTGAGATCCCTTTGCTTGAACAAATGCTGCAAGATGTGATGATCAGTGTAAACCTCACAGGACATCCCATAAAGATAATGCCTCCAGATCTTAAGAGCATAAACAATCGCGACCAACTCCAAGTCGTGCACATGATAATTCTTCTCATGGGGCTTCTTCATCTAACATGAAACATATGCAATAACTCGCCCTCCTGCATCAATACACAACCCAAGTAAACACGTGAAGCATAGCAACACACAGTATATATCCCTGATTCTTAAAATTTTCGAAGAAAGTTGTTACCCATAACCTCATAAACTCAAATATATGATTTTTACTAGATTCTATAACAAATTTCATGATTAAATCTCATTTTTTTAGCAAAGACCTAGGTTTTCACCTAAACCCATGATTTTCACTAATTTACATGTTATAATCTACCCATAAGTTATGTATTTGAATCATATTTGGTAGGAATTACATACCTCAAGGTGTTAGATGAAAATCCCCTCTCTAAGAGTTCCAAGAATCACCCAACAATGGAATAAATTATCCAAAAATGACTAAGTCCCGGATTAAATGAAGGATTCTTCCTTCAGCGATTTTCGCACCTGCGGATGAACTTCCACTTCTGTAGTCAAAAGTCCTCTTCTGCAGAACAGTCCTGGCCACTTACCCATTGCACCTGCGGAACGCAGGGCCGCTCCTGCGCAACCGCTCCCGCGGCCGACTCTTTCGCGCCTGCGAACGCAGCCGCTTCTACAATCACAATCATCGCACCTGCGTATTCGCAGGTGCGCCAAACTCCTCGCTCCTACGGATCATGGGCAGTCTTGTCTTGCTCGCTTTTGCGGCTCCTGGCTCGCACCTGCGAGCTCGCACTTGCGCTTGGCTACACCAACAACTGGGAGCTTCACCTGTTGCTCCCAAGTTTCAACTTGGTCCGAGCCTCGTCCGAACATACCGACAAGTTTGAAATCATAAAACAGACTTGCTCGAACTCTTGGAATACCTAAAACGACATTAAAACTAAGAATCACACCCCAAACCAATTGGATCAAAAATATGAACTTTAAGTTCTTCAATTTACTCCCAAAGCGCTGAAACGTACTTAAACTACTCAGATTAACACCAAATTTTGCGTGCAAGTCTTAAATGACATTACAGAACTATTTTCGATCTCAAAATTCCATTTGGACCTCGATATCACTAAAACCTACTTAAACCAAATTTAAAGAACTTCAAGAACCTTCAAGGAACCAACTTTCAATATTAGGCGCTGAAACGCTCCCGGGTCATCCAAAACCCGATCCATACATATGCCCAAGTTCGAAATCACCATACGAACCTATTGGAACTGTCAAATCTCGATTCCAAGGTCGTTTACTCAAAATGTTGACCAAAGTCAAACTTAGCATTTTAAGGCCAACTTAAGGAACCAAGTGTTCTGATTTCAAATCGAACCCTTCCAAATCTCGAACTAACCATCCCCACAAGTCATAAAATAGTATAAGCATATATGGGAAGTCTTATTTAGGGGAACGAGGTTCTAAAAAGCAAAACGATCGATCGGGTTGTTACATAGAAACTGATGATACCAGAATGATTAGTAATAATAATGGAATATCAATGAGAGAGGTAAGGGCGATGACAAGATATGTGATCAACTATTGTTCTGGGTACTCTGTGCTAAATTCAATCTTAACTTCTATTGATTCTTTCGATTTCAACAGATGATCAAGATACTTCAGGGATTCCAATTCTTCTTCCGAATAAATTTGATTCCTTTAGCTAATCTAATAACAGGTCATATGAATATATGCACTAAAATAGTGAATGAATGATCTTTTAAAGAACACCTCTCTGTTATTCTTCTGAACTGGGTAAATCGATAACTTCTTAATCTCTTACGATTACCTAGAAGAGGTGTGAAATCAACCCAATTAAGATGGTACAAAGCAAATAGCAACAAACTTCTTTTTTGATTAAAGTAAAACTACAATAAACTCTTACAGTTCAATTAATAGCTCATTCAGTAAAGTCGAGCAATTAACATAGAGTAAAACCCAAAACAGCCGTCAATTCACAACATCCGTCAGCAACCCTGAGGAGAATTACTCCATAACGAAGAAAATATTCAAAGCAAGAGTATTAGAAGAACAAGAAGACATTACAATTCGCAAATTCAACCAAAATTTTGTATGGAGTGAATTGGATCAAGTATCTCGCTGTCCCGTTACTTCCGTGCTTCTTCTACCTCAAAAGTTCCTCCTAAAATCAAATATACCCTCTTTTTAGACGAGCTGCGCTTCATATAGGTCAAGAGAAGTCGCCTCCAAAATTACAAATTTAGCCTTGAGAATTTTTTTCTCGGACAGACGTGCGCGGATGCGCACCTGTGCATGTAACCGCGCACTTTGGCCAGTTTCTGCTTGTCTTGTGCGCCAAGTGCACGACCGCGCACCTGGGCAACTTTCTGCTCTCTTCTTCGTTCTTCTTTTCAAGTGCGCAAACATCAGTTGATCTTCGAAAAAAATCCCAAATTACTCCATAAGCTTTTACTTAGCCTTCAATGCTCCATATTAGCTCAAAAATGCTCCCTAACCTTATTGTAGCCCGAAATTGCTCCTGCAAAGCATAAAGTACACAGTCAGAGCAATTTAATACCATTTAGCGCTCAACCATTAGTAAAGTACAACGAATTAGAGTGCAAATAGTGGCCAAAATACAGAGTTATAGCCTACCATCACCAAACAAATAATGATTTTTGAAAACCCAAATTCGAATTCAAAGTTTCAAAGCTTATTAATGACTGTCAATGGTGGAGAGTCAAACACCTTAACAATTTATTGATTGACAATTTCAATTTCAACACCAATTGTGCAATATGAATGAGAAAATTGCTAAGTTATTGATTGACAATTTCAATTTGAACACCAATTTGACACCAATTGTGCAACATGAATGAGAGATCGAGATCGAGAGAGAGAGAGAGAGAGAGAGAGAGAGAAGGGAGAGAGACAACATGGATGAGAAATAACTGATTCCTTATTCAATTCCTAATATAACGGGATACACATTTAAAACTAATTTGTATATAATTGGTAAATTAGATGTGACCATGTAATTAAGTTAAAACAAGATTAGGAAAGGTAATAAAATTTCATATGTAGTATAGGAAGGTAAAAATCTTTTTTGTTTTACAGTCTGGAGGAGTCCTTCTAACATTGAATTAGTCCTCTTTTTTGGGTAATGAATTAATCCGGTCATTTATATCAATCACGTTGCATACTATGCTAATTTTTGTTGTTGTTGTTGATGTTGAGTAGAGTTATTAAAATGTATCTTATGATATCCCCAAATATACACGACATACACACGACCTTTTTTTCTAAAATTTTTGTATTAATAAAGTAAATATATAGATAAACTGTTGATATTAATGTTTTGCAGTTGAAATGTAATGACCCGACTGGTCGTTTGGAGCTCTAGTCCGTCGTTTTGAGGTTTGAGGCCTTGATTAGCTTCACCTCATATTTTATGACTTGTACGTGTGGTCAGAATTGAATTTCGGAAAGTTCAGATTTGATTTGGAAAGACAATTCTAATTTCGAAAGCTTTAAGTTGGAAGAATTGACTAAGGTTTGAATTTTGAGTAAACAACTTTGGAATCAGGATTTGAATGTTCAAATAGGCTTGTATGATGATTTCAGACTTGGGCGTATGTTCGGGTCAAGTATCGGGTGGTCCGAGAGCATTTCGATGATTATTATAGAAGGTTGACATTTTGAAGGTTTAAGAATTTCCTTAGTTTGGTTTGAAATGGATTTTGATGTTATCAATGTCCATGCGATTCCGAGCCTTGGAATAGGTTCCTATCATGATTTGTGCTTGCACACAAAGCTTGGCGTCATTCTAGAATGTTTTGATATGGTTCAGACGCGTTCGTCGAAGTTCAAAAGTTTGAAAGCTTAAAGAAGGATTTCGATCATCGATTCATAGTTTTGATGTTGTTTGGCGTGATTTGAGGCCTCTACTATGTCCGTAATGTGTTTTGGGATGCGTTGGTAGATTTGGTCAAGGTCCTGAGGGTCTTGGGTGGATTCCAGAATATTAATGGATCGGATTTGGGACTTAAGGAAAAGTTGGAGAATTCTGGTTATAGTGCAATCGCACTTGTGGAAAAAGGGCCACAGATGCGACTCAACAGAAGCGCCTAGGCTAGAGTAGAAGTGGATTTTGCTGGGGAAGGGTGGGACCGCAGATGTGGTCGAGTTTCCATAGAAGCGGAACCGCACCTACGGATGAGGAGTCGTAGAAGCGAGGGCGCAGAAAGGGGACCGCAAATGCAGTATGTGACCTTGCATCGGTTCTCCCAGGTGCGAGATTGAAGCCGCAAAAGCGACCAGGGGACCGCAGATGCGAGGTGGAACCGGGAAGACTTGGTTTTATACGGGATTTGGCTCATTTTTCTTTCATTCTCTCTTAGCTTGGACGATTTTTGGATGGCTTCAAGGGGAGATTTATATCAACCATTGCAAGGTAAGTGGTTCCCACGTATTACAAGTTAAATACATGGTTTATATATGGATTTAAACATGAAAATTAGTAAAAATTTGGGATTTTGGTAGAAAATCTAGAAATTGATATTTTTGGATTTTGACCACGAAATTGGGCATGGAATTTGTAATAAATTATATATTTGAGTTCGTGGTGTTATGGGTAAAGTTTATCTTCGAAATTTTTTGAAATTCGGGCACTTGGGTCCGAGTTAGACTTTATTGACTTTTAGAGCGATGTTGGGGATTGTTATGAATTGATTAATTATAAGCATTGGGGTATAGTTTGATTGAATTGCACATTGTTTGACTAGTTTCAGATCGTTTGGCTTGAATTAAAGAGTTAGAGAGGCGTTGGAGCCGATTATGGAACTTCGGAGCGAGGTAAGTCTCCTGTCTAACCTTGTAAGGAGGAAACTACCCCCTAGGTGATGTTTGCTATAGCTAGTTGTGGGTGTTACATACACACGAGGTGACAAGAGTCCTTACGTAGCTAAAACATGTTTATGTCTAGGTAGATTTAGGACCGTATTATGAAATAATTGAATTATTTGAGCTTGTTCTGCTGGCTTAGTTAAATGAACTTATAATTGAAATTGATTTAGAAATAAATATATGTATACTAGGCCGAGCCTTATCATCGTGAGTTGTTGGCTATTATTTGAGAAACGGTAAAGATTATATTCACTTTGTGCTCGTGTACTATATTGTAAGCACGTGTCTCATAATTCGATAACTTCCTTCCTTTCTTATGGAGCGGGCCGAGCACCTCGGTAGTATAATATATGCATCTATGGTTCGTGTCGCTGCCGTACACATTATTCTGGATCAGGCCGAACGCCCTCGGCATTATCGTGCTTTATATCGCTGGTAGTTCGAACGTTCACGAGATTATCTTTCCACTGATGCTCATTTATATGGTATTCCTTATTCATTTGATATTGGCACTTGACACTATTTTGAGCCGCTAAGGTAGAATACAAGATTGAGAAATTCTTACTTTAAAAGTAATATTTGGAAGATTATGTAACTTGCAAATTTACCCCATTATTGCTGTGTGCTTCATATCTGCTTATGATTTATTATAGTGCTTTATTGGACCTCTAGTAAGTGTCGATATCGACCACTCGTTACTACTTCTTCGGAATTAGGCTAGATACTTATTGGGTACACGTCGATTTACGTACTCATACTACACTTCTTCACTAAATGGGCAGGATCTGACAGGTTCATTTGGTGATCATCTTGGCACATATGTGCACCTGTTGAGGAGACTTTATGTGAGTTGCATTCCAGGTTACGCATCGCAGTCTATGGAGTCCCCTCGTACTATTTTAGTTTATCCTGTCTTAATTACATTCTGGACAAATATATTATTATTATTGTACTCCTTAGTAAGTGCTCATGCACTCGTAACACCGGCCTTTGGGATGTACTAGTTGATGCTTACATTTCCGTATATTATCATCGCCTTTCATTTTCTTATAAATTACAAAATGTGTACGTTCCCATAGATTTAAAAGTGTAATTTCTTTTTCTTATTAAAATTTATGATCTTTGGAAGAAATAAAATAAATAATTAAATTGATAAATCACTATTCGCTTACCTGACGCCGCCATCATGATCTATAGTGAATTTTAAGTTGTCACATGAAAGTAACAATCGTAGAGTGAAGCGCTATCTGGTTATTTGTTTAATTAATCAAACATTTGTCAGAAATAGAGAAATATTGGGAAACAATGACTATACCCAAAAGGGTAGTAATATCAACTAATCGAAATTTAGAAAGAAACGACCTTTTAATTTGAGCTTAAAAGTTAGAACAGAAATGTTGATGAATCATGTTCTCATTTAGGGTGTGTTTGGTACGAGGGAAATTGTTTTTCATGAAAAATATTTTTTGTGAAAAATGTTTTCCATGACTTTTATGAAAAATGAGTGATTTTATCACCTATCTTCCCTTGTTTGATTGGTGGGTGAAAGACTTTTTTCGGAAAATATTTTCTAGTGTTTGATTAGAGAGTAGAAAATATTTTTCTATGCTACTCTCCTCGCCTCCTTCCCCCAAGTTCCCATATTTCCTTGCCCCC
>MDKI01115169.1:0-27366 GCA_005239505.1 Nicotiana paniculata | reverse complement strand
TTGATAGTTAATCACAAGTCCCCGTGGGTACGATATCTGGACTTAAAATCCTATATTACTTGTTGACCACGTACACTTGCGTATGCATTGGGAAATCAACCAACACTAATTCTAAAAAATAAAAAATAAAAGATAAAAATACACACTCAATAATACTAAAAGATATAATCTAAGAGAAAAAAGAAGAATGAGCAAAAAATTAGGCATTTACAACTGCCCTTCTTTGCTCGAGAACATGAAGAATTTTCGTGCAATGATAGTGAATCTCATGACTAATTTTGCTCACCATGACTCTAATGAAAGAATTTTTGAAAAAGATGACCGAACCTTGCTTCCGAGGTTGCCTACATATCCTTGGCTTTAAAGGAATCAGGTCGGTGTAGTTCTGAGAAAATTTGGAAGCTGGGACTATCGAAAACTGGAGTTAAAATTGTTGCTGCTACTGTTGTTGTTGTTAGTGTTACTTGGTTCTTAGATCAAAAGAAGAAGAGAACTACATATTCCTACAAGCTAAGAGTTACAAAATTCCTATCTATGTGTCTTCTGAAGTCAAATCTTGATTCTTGACTTGCTCGCTTGTGTTAACCTTAGATTGGATCTTGATTCTCTTTGAAGAAAAGATGAATCTTGAGAAGCTGGGTTGCTGACACATTGTCAAAGTTAACTCCAACTATCTTGTGATCGTCCTTCTGATGATAACTGAAACTGCAAGCTCCGATTGTCACAACATGTGCTCTGCGGCTGGGCATGCAAAGCCATCAAAGACGAAAAAAATGAACAAAAACTTTTTGCCCCAGTTTAGACTAGGAAAATTTTGTGAGTTTTCAGCGAAAGCTATAAACTATCTAATTTATTGAAAGGAAGACAAAAATAGTAGTATAAACAAGCTCAATGAGATAAAAAAATTTACGAGGGATTGTGTACTCTACGTTACCAAGAGGATATGTAACCAGGTGTTGATACCCTGTATTATTGAAAGGGAAGGTAACCAGGGTTGGTACCTTGTATTACTAAAAGGGAATGTAACCAGGGGTTGGCACCCTGTATTACTAGAGAGGAATGTAACCAGGGGTTGGTACCCTGTATTACTGAGAAGGAGTGTAACCAGGGGTTGGTACCCTGTATTACTGAAAGGAGTGCAACCACGTGTTTGTACCCTGTATTATTGAAAGGAGTGTAACTAGGGGTTAGCTCCCTGTATTACTGAGGAGTGGTGTAACTAGGGGTTGGTACCATGTATTACTAATAAAGTGTTGAATCCCTCTAGGCGAAAAGGTTCTACCTAAGTTAAGCTACGTAAAACACCCTAGCGAAAAGTACTTCTACCAAAAATTTTAAGTTGGATCCCCCGGGCGAAAAGGTTCTACCTGAATTGAGCTACGTAAAACAGCCTAAGCAAAGAGTGGTTCTACCCGAAAATATCAGCTGGATCCCCCTATGAGAAAAGGTTCCGCCCAGGTTAAGCTACACAAAATAACTTGAGCGAAATGTACTTCTACCCGGAAATATGAGTTGGATACCCCTAGGCGAAAAGTTTTTACCCGGGTTAACATACACAAAAAAACCTGAACGAAGAGTACTTCTACCCGGAAATATGAGTTGGATCCCCTATGCAAAAAGGTTCTTCCTAAGTTAAGCTACGTAAAACAACCTGGGTAAAGAGTACTTCTACCCGGAACTATGAGCAGGATCCCTCTAGGCGAAAAGGTTCTGCCTGAGTTAAGCTACATAAAACAACTTGAGCGAAGAGTATTTCTTGCCGGAACTATGAGCTGGATCCCCCTAGGAGAAAAGTTTCTGCCTGAGTTATGCTACGTAAAACAACCTGGGTGAAGAGTAATTCTACCTGGAACTATGAGCTGGATCCCTCTAGGAGAAAAGGTTCTGCTTGAGTTAAGCTATGTAAAACAATTTGAGCGAAGAGTGCTTCTACCCGGAACTATGAGCTGGATTCCCCTAGGCGAACAGTTCTACCTGAGTTAAGCTATGAAAATGGGAGGTGTAAACATTAGTGATGAATGCTGAAAATAAATGAAAAATAGAGATTTTAAGGAGCTTACGTTTGGTGTCATTTGTCCTTTGAGAATCGCCATTCTGCACTTCTTTGTTCCTCCTCCAAACAAAGAAAAATTTGTGAGTTTTCAAATTGGTGGTTGGTTTGTGGCCTTGATACCCTGTTGTAGTTTGAATTCACGGCAACTCCGCTGTTGAAGAACTGATTCTATCAGTGTGGTATCAAGGTGCTCGGATACTCCGTTTTGTATTCTGGAGACGTTGTTTTTCGACGTTTCCAATGACTATTTCATACTCGGATGTCCACGATACCCCTAACCCTTGTCTCTAGGCAAGGCAATTTTTCCTTTTAAAATCAAACTCAGTTGTCTTTCATCCAGTACCAGTTTGTACCCGTAGTGCTTATTAACTTTTCTCATGAAGCAGGTCTTGCTTAGGCGACCTTTTCAATTTATTTGAGACACTTTATTCGCCTTATCAAATAAGTCACAGATGGGTTTGCCTTCGTCGATGCCATATATGCCCCAAATTGTGCTTGATATTACGGGAAAACTGTAGCTAGTTTTTCAGCCATTCCTTTGCTACGATTTTGATGAAAGATTAGACCGAAGGGGACTCAAAGAAAAATTATGGGTAAAAATAGAAGAATAATTTAAAATAGAATTGTGCTTAAACAAAAGGTGTCCCTTTCGGGGAAAGGAACAGGGAAACTTATATGGAGGTATGTGACAAATTCAATGAATCATAACATGCATTTTGGACGGGACGCATGATCCTTCTAAGCTGTCTAATTCTCAAAATACATCGCAAATATTCATCTTGAAATAGTCTTGGTTGTGCTCATGCAGGGGTATCGAAGACCCTCATTCGGCTAGTAGCGCCCTTTGCGGGTTTTCGCTAACTGATCACTCTCATTTCTCTACTCATTTTTGCCTTATGGTGCCCATTTGAGTTTTCACCAATAAGATTCTCTCATTTCTCTGCTCACTCTCGCCTTACAATGCCAATACGGGTTTTCACCGATAAGACTCTCTCATTTCTTCTTCTTCTTTTTTTTCAACTATGATACGACATACAGAAGGTTTCCCAACGCCCCTGGGGACTTGAAATATTCTCAAAGATCGATCAGAAGTTCTTAACAGGGAAAAGGTGTAGAGAACCTTGAACTGAATTACAACTTTTGGAACCGTTTCTACAGAAAAACCGCAAAATAAAACAAAGTGCTGCCCCAGTTTTGGAGTATTGGGAATATGGATTTTTTATTGTGATGGGACCGAAGCCAAGGTAAGGCTGCTTACGTATCCTTTCGGAATCAGGTCGGGCGCAGTTCAATAACTCAGAAGATTTGTTGTTTGGCTTCTTTTTTTATCTTTTTTTTCTTTTTTTTTTCTTCTCTTTTTTTTGTTTCAAGTACACAGGTTCCATAAAGTAAAAAACAAAGAAGACAAATACAACTCAAAAGATTTAACAAAAGGGTGACACCTATTTGGAATAGCGAGCAATGATAGCCTTCATCATCTCAATCAGAGAATATCGTGCGCAAAAGTTCCACAGTGGGTATATATCAGAAATAATATCTTTTGGCTGCATTTGCGTTAATAGTCATGTCTGGTACCCGTCCTTCTTCATCTACCAAGTGCAAAGCCCCTTTTGGTAACAATTTCTTGATGATGTAAGGTCCTTTCTAGTTTGGGGCGAACTTTCCTATAGTTTCTACTTGGTGTGGAAGAATGCGTTTCAGAACGAATTGGCCTACCTCGAAGTGCCCCGGGCGCACTTTTTGTAAGCGCGTGCCATTCTTTGCTGGTATAACTGGCCAAAGCACACTACTGCTAGCCTTTTTCATCAATCAACATTAGTTGTTCTAATCGGGTCTTTACCCATTATGTATCTTCAATCTCCGACTCGACAACGATCCGAAGAGAGGGAATTTCAACTTCAGCCGGTATTACAGCTTCCATTCCATATACCAACAGATAAGGAGTTACACCAACAGATGTGCGAGCAGTCGCGCTTTTTCTTTAAAGGGCAAAAGGCAACTTTTCTTGCCATTGTATAGAACCTTGGATCATCTTCCTAAGAATCTTCTTGATGTTCTTATTCACCGCTTCAACGACTCCATTGGCTTTTGGCCGGCAAGGGGTAGAATGGTGATGCATAATTTTAAATTGCTCACATACCTCCTTTATCAAATGTCTATTTAGATTTGTTGCATTGTCAGTGATAATGGTCTTTGGGATACCAAAGCGACAGATGATGCTGGAATGACCAAAGTATACCACTGCTTTCTTGGTGACTGCTTTGAAAGTGACGGCCTCCACCCATTTGGTGAAGTAATCAATTGCAACCAAAATGAATATATGCCTATTTGAAGCCTTTGGCTCGATTGGCCCAATTACATACATTCCCCAAGCAACAAAAGCCCAAGGAGAGGACATGGGATGCAACTCCGAAGGTGGCAAGATAGAAAGAACACATAACTATACTCAACAACTTAACTAATAATCAACTAAGAGAAATCCAGAACCTAATGACTAAATTTAACAAAATGATGCACTGATCAATGAAGACATTCAGGCAAACTAGAATAATTAGTTAAGTTAAACAAAAAAATAAAAATCAGAAACAAGATTAAGAGCTAACTAAAACGATCGCTGGTAAATTTACACTACAAAGAAACTACGATAAAACAATGGTGCAATAAAAATTTGAAACATGGATGAAAAGATTTGAGTTCAAGATTATACCAAATTCAGAGGCATGTGTGGCCAAATAGATCAACGAGAACATGTCGGGTGGTCTCGGGCAGCGGTTGTCCGACCTTGAAACGCTCGTTTCATTGTGGTAGACGTTAAATTCAATGAAATCAGCATCATACTACAAAGAATCGAGTGTTCTTGGGTCACGGCTAGGCTAAAATAGAGGAGAAGTGGTATGACAATGGTGTGGCAATGGAGGCGGGACAGTAGGGTGGCCGCCGGAGGTGGCTGGCAGGCGGCGGTGCATTTTTTGGGGTGAAATTATAGCGAAAGTGCACGTTTATATAGGTTTTGTGGGGTTGGGTGTCCGTATTTGTCACGAATTTGAGAAAGAAAAGAGGAAATTTTGGGTGTCTAGGGTTTCGGATTTGGCCAGATTTGTGGAGTTTGGAGAGGATTCGGGGATTTGGGATTTGGATATGGAAAGAGGAGGAAGAGACAACGAGATGGTGAATAAATGGGGTTGATTGGAGATGTTCCGCTGCCGGTGGGCAATTTTCGGCCGGCGGAGCCACCGTGGGGTGCAGCAGAGAGGCAGAGAGACGAGAGAGTGATGAGAGAGTGAGGAGAGAGGAAGAAGAAATGAGAATAGGGAAAAAGGAGGGCCAAATTTCTGATCTTGAGGCCTTATATACATGGAGGGGAGAGTGAATTGGAACCCTTAGATCAAAGTGATATGAACAGATGAGATTTAATCTCACTTCACTTATCAAAACGACGTAGTTTTGAGGCGTCTCTCATACCACAAACCTGGACCGGATCCAGGGCTGCCGATTTTGGTCGAAATTCGGCCGATTTTGTCTTTAAAATGGCTAGCTCAATCCTTTATCCCCTATAACAACTATTTAAAATAAAAAATAAAAGATAAAAATACACACTCAATAATGCTAAAAGATATAATCTAAGAGAAAAAAGAAGAAAGAGCACAAAATTTGGCATTTACAACTGCCCCTCTTTGCTCGAGAACATGAAGAGTTTTCCTGCAATGATAGTGAATGTCATGACTAATTTTGCTCACCATGACTCTAATGAAAGCATTTTTGAAAAATATGACCAAACCTTGCTTCCGAGGTTGCCTACATATCCTTGGCTATAAAGGAATCAGGTCGGTGTAGTTCTGAGAAAATTTGGTAGCTGGGACTATCGAAAACTGGAGTTAAGACTGTTGCTGCTACTGTTTTTGGTTTTACTGTTACTTTTGCTTAGATCAAAAGAAGAAGAGAACTACATATTCCTACAAGCTAAGAGTTACAAAATTCCTATCTATGTGTCTTCTGGAGTCAAATCTTGATTCTTGACTTGCTCGCTTGTGTTGGCCTTAGATTGGATCTTGATTCTCTTTGAAGAAAAGATTATGAATCAATCTCGATTGCTTGCTTTCTGGATCAAAATTTGAGAAGATGAATCTTAAGAAGCTGGGTTGCTGACACATTGTCAAAGTTAACTCCAACTATCATGTGATCGTCCTTCTGATGATAACTGAAACTGCAAGCTCCGATTGTCACAACATGTGCTCTACGGCGGGGCATGCAAAGCCATCAAAGATGAACAAAATGAACAAAAGAATTTTTCCCCAGTTTGGACTAGGAAAATTTTGGGAGTTATCAGCGAAAGCTATAAACTATTTAATCTATTGAAAGACAGGCAAAAACAGTAGTATAAACAAGCTGAAGGAGATAAAATTTGTAACGAGGGATTGTGTACTCTACGTTACCAAGAGGATATGTAACCAGGTGTTAATACCCTGTATTATTGAAAGGGAAGGTAACCATGGTTGGTATCTTGTATTACTGAAAGGGAATGTAACCAGGGGTTGGCACCCTGTATTACTAGAGAGGAATGTAACCAGGGGTTGGCACCCTGTATTATTGAGAAGGAGTGTAACCAGGGGTTGGTACCCTGTATTACTGAAAGGAGTGCAACCAGTTGTTTGTACCATGTATTACTGAAAGGAGTGTAACTAGGGGTTGGCACCCTGTATTACTGAGGAGTGGTGTAACTAGGGGTTGGTACCATATATTACTAATAAAGTGTTGAATCCCTCTAGGCGACAAGCTTCTACCTAAGTTAATCTACGTAAAACACCCTAGCAAAAATTACTTCCACCAGGAATTATAAGTTGGATCCCCCGGGCGAAAAGGTTCTACCTGAATTGAGCTATGTAAAACAGCCTGAGCAAAGAGTGGTTCTACCCGAAAATATCAGCTGGATCCCCCTAGGCAAAAAGGTTCCACCCGTGTTAAGCTACACAAAACAACCTGAGCGAAGAGTACTTCTACCCGGAAATATGAGCTGGATCCCCCTAAGCGAAAAGGTTCTACCCGGGTTAAGCTACACAAAACAACCTGAGCGAAGAGTACTTCTACCCGGAAATATGAGCTGGATCCCCCTAAGCGAAAAGGTTCTACCCGGGTTAAGCTACACAAAACAACCTGAGCGAAGAGTACTTCTACCCGGAAATATGAGCTGGATCCCCCTAAGCGAAAAGGTTCTACCCGGGTTAAGCTACACAAAACAACCTGAGCGAAGAGTACTTCTACCCGGAACTATGAGCTGGATCCCCTAGGCAAAAAGGTTTTTCCTAAGTTAAGTTACGTAAAAAAACCTGGGTAAAGAGTACTTCTACCCGGAACTATGAGCTGGATCCCTCTAGGCGAAAAGGTTCTGCATGGTACCGCTAACCCTTGTCTCTAAGGCAAGGCAATTTTTCCTTTTAAAATCAAACTCAGTTGGCTTTCATCTAGTACCAGTTTGTACACGTAGTGCTTATCAACTTTTCTCATGAAGCAGGTCTTGCTTAAGAGACCTTTTCAGTTTCTTTGAGACACTTTGTTCGCCTTATCAAATGAGTCACAGATGGATTTGCCTTCGTCAATGCCATATATTCCCCAAATTGTTCTCGATATTACGGGGAAACTATAGCCAGTTTTGCAGCCATTTCTTTGCTTCGATTTTGATGCAAGATTAGACCGAAGGGGACTCAAAGAAAAATTATGGGTAAAAATAGAAGAATAATTGAAGATAGAATTGTGCTTAAACAAAAGGTGTCCCTTACGGGAAAAGTAATAGGGAAACTTATCTGGAGGTATGTGCCAACTTTAAT
This sequence comes from Nicotiana paniculata, assembly GCA_005239505.1. NCBI lineage: Eukaryota > Viridiplantae > Streptophyta > Magnoliopsida > Solanales > Solanaceae > Nicotiana > Nicotiana paniculata. The sequence goes on along the minus strand of MDKI01115169.1, from coordinate 19,491 downwards.
GAATCATAACATGCATTTTGGACTAGACGCATGATCCTTCTAAGCTGTCTAATTCTCAAAATACATCGCAAATGTTCATCTTGAAATGGTCTTGGTTGTGCTCATGCAGGGGTATAGAAGTCCCTCATTCGGCTAGTAGCGCCCTTTGCGGGTTTTCGCTAACTAACCACTCTCATTTCTCTACTCATTGTTGCCTTATGGTGCCCATTTGAGTTTTCAGCTCACTGTCGCCTTACAATGCCCATACGGGTTTTCACCGATAAGAATCTCTTATTTCTTCTTCTTCTTCTTCTTCTTTTTTTTCAACTAAGGTACGACATACGAAAGGTTTCCCAACGCCCCTGGGGACTTGAAATATTCTCAAAGATCGATCAGAAGTTCTTAACAGGGAAAAAGTGTAGAGAACCTTGAACTGAATTACAACTTATGGAACCGTTTCTACAGAAAACCCGCAATTTAAAACAAACTGCTACCCCAGTTTTGGAGTATTGGGAATATGGATTTTTTGTTGTGATGGGACCGAACCCAGGGTAAGGCTGCTTACGTATCCTTTCGGAATCAGGTCGGGCATTTTAATAACTCAGAAGATTTGTTGTTTGGCTTCATTTTTTTTGTTTTTTTTTGTTTTTTTTTTCTTCTCTTTTTTTTGTTTTTGCAAGTACACAGGTTCCAAAAAGTGAAAAACAAAGAAGACAAATACAACTCAAAAGAGTTAACAAAAGGGTGACACCTATTTGGAATAACAAGCAATGATAGCCTTCATCCTCTCGATCAGAGAAAATCGTGCGCAAAAGTTCCACAGTGGGTATATATCAGAAATAATATCTTTTGGCTGCATTTGTGTTAATAGTCATGTCTGGTACCCATCCTTCTTCATCTACCAAGTGCAAATCCCCTTTTGGTAACACTTTCTTGATGATGTAAGGTCCTTGCCAGTTTGGGGTGAACTTTCCTTTAGTTTCTACTTGGTGTGGAATAATACGTTTCAGAACGAATTGGCCTACCTTGAATTTCCTCGGGCGCACTTTCTTGTTGTAAGCGCGTGCCATTCTTTGGGGGTATAACTGGCCAAAGCACACTGCTGCTAGCCGTTTTTCATCAATCAACATTAGTTGTTCTAATCGGGTCTTTACCCATTATGTATCTTCAATATCCGACTATACAACGATCCGAAGAGAGGAAATTTCAACTTCAGCTGGTATTACAGCTTCCGTTCGGTTATACCAACAGATAAGGAGTTGCACCGACAGATATGCGAGCAGTCGTGCGGTATACCAAAAGGGCAAAAGGCAACTTTTCATGCCATTGTGTGGAACCTTGGATAATCTTCCTAAGAATCTTCTTGATGTTATTATTCGCCGCTTCAACGACTCCATTAGCTTTTGGCCGGCAAGGGGTAGAATGGTGATGCATAATTTTAAATTGCTCGCATACCTCCTTCATCAAATGACTATTTAGATTGGTTGCATTGTCAGTGATAATGGTCTTTGGGATACCAAAGCGACAGATGATGTTGGAATAAAAAAAGTATACCACTGATTTCTTGGTGACTGCTTTGAAAGTGACGGCCTCCACCCATTTGGTGAAGTAATCAATTAAAACCAAAATGAATATATGCCTATTTGAAGCCTTTGGCTCGATTGGCCAAATTACATCCATTCCCCAAGCAACAAAAGGACAAAGAGAGGACATGGGATGCAACTCTGAAGGTGGCAAGTGAATCAGGTCACCATTAATCTGGCATTGGTGACACTTGCGCACAAAACTGAAGCAATCTCGCTCCATGGTAAGCCAATAATACCCTACCCGCAGAATCTTCTTCGCCAAAACATATCCATTCATGTGAGGTCCACACACCCCCGATGCACTTCACTCATGATCCGCTCAGCTTATGTGGCATCTATGCATCTCAACAAGTTCAAATCTAGGGTCCTTTTGTACAAAATTTACCCATTCAAGAAGAAACTGCAGGCGAGCCGCTTTATAGTTCTTTTTTTATCTCCCTTGGCATGCTTTGAGTATTCCCTTATTTTCAGGAATCATTTTATGTCATGATACATGGTTCACCATGTGGTCCTATCTTAATAGTGTTGCAATAACCGTGTTGATCTTGGATTTCCAATGGATCAATATGAGTGTTGCCTGGATAAGGGAGCATCGAGGCTAAGGTAGCCAAGGCGTCATCTAGCTCGTTGTGAAACGTGGGAATGTACCTGAACTCGATGGTTTTGAATCTTTTGCTCAGGTCTTTCACACAGTGTCTGTATGGAATAAGATTGATGTCTCGAGTTTCCCGTTCTCCTTGGGCTTGCCGGATAAGCAATTTAGAATCTCTCATAACCAATAGTTCATGCACATCTATATTGATGGCCATTTTCAGACCCATGATACAAGTTTCGTATTCTGCCGTATTATTAGTACATAAGAATCTAAGTCGGGTCGTTGCAGGGTAATATTATCCAATAGGTGAGATAAGGATTGCCCCGATACCAACTCCTTTGATATTGACAGCCCCATCAAAGTACATTTTCCACACGTGGATGTCATCCAGAACTACTTCCTCTATTGAGTTGACCTCTTCATATGGGAAGTATGTGCTCAGTGGCTTGTAATCATCATCAACTGGATTCTCTGCCAAACGCATGTGCTTTCATTACAATGCGATTGACATAGACGATATCGAACTCTGTGAGCAGAATCTGCCATTTTGCGAGCCTGCCCGTGGGCATTGTATTTTGAAAGATGTACTTCAAAGGATTCATTCTGGATATGAGGTAAGTAGTGTAGGACAAGAGATAATGCCTCAGCTTCTGAGCGACCCAAGTCAAGGCACAACATGTCCTTTCTTAAAGGGTGTGCTTAACCTCATAATTGGTGAACTTCCTTCTCAAATAATAGATTGCCTGTTCCTTTTTGCCTGTTGCATCATGTTTCCCAGAACGCATCCAAATGAATTATCCATTACCGATAGATATAAAAACAAAGACCTACCGGGTTCAGGTAGGACGAGTACAGGGGGTTTTGACAGATAATCTTTGATCCTGTCAAAAGCTCTTTGGATATCATCCATCCACTTGATAGAAGCGTCATTTTTCAACAACTTAAAGATGGGCTCGCACGTGGTTATGAGCTGAGCAATGAACCTACTGATATAGTTCAACCTCCCAAGTAAACTCATGACTTCGTTTTTGTTCATTGGAGGTGGTAAATCTCGAATGGACTTTATCTTAGATGGATCCAATTCGATGCCTCTCCGGCTGACTATAATACTGAGGAGTTTCCTAGATGGAACCCCAAATGCACACTTGGCTGGATTAAGCTTAAGGTCATACCTTCGAAGCCGTTCAAAGAACTTTTACAAATTGCGCACGTGATCAGCCTGTGTCTTTGATTTTATGATGACATCATCGACATATACTTTGATCTCTTTGTGCATCATGTCGTGGAAAATGGTGGTCATGGCCCTCATGTAAGTTGCCCATGCATTCTTCAAACAAATGACATGACCCTGTAACAATAAGTACCCCATGGAGTGGTGAAAAAGGTTTTTTCTGCATCATCCTCTTCCATTAGAACCTGGTCGGACCTAGCATAGAAATCCACGAACGACTGTATCTCATGCTTTGCGCAATTATCTACGAGAAAGTGGATGTTTGGCAAAGGAAATTTATCCTTTGGACTTGCTTTGTTTAGGTCTCTGTAGTCACAAACTGTAGTTTCCCATCCTTCCTTGGCACATGCACAACATTTTCCACCCAGGTGGTGTATCGGACAGCTCTGACCACATTAGCGCTCAGTTGTTTCATTATTTACTCTTTGATTTTATCACTCATTTCGGTTTTAAATTTTCGTTGCTTTTGTTGGACTGGTGAAAAACCAAGATACGCGGGAGTCTTATGAACCACTAGATCTGAACTTAAACCCGGCATGTCATCATAAGACCAAGCAAACACATCTCTGTATTCAAATTAAAGTTAAATCAAGGCATCTCTGGGTTTTTTTCAACGTGAATGCTTATCTTTGTATCTCTAACACCTTCATGATTTCTAATATTAATGGTCTCAGTTTCATTGAGTTTGGGTTTAGACTTGTTTTCAAATTGTTCCAACTATTTTTTATTTCCTCAACAACCTCATCTTCGTCATATTCTACCTCTTGATGCATTATTTCGAAATGAGATAGATTTTTAAGATCTAGGCGTGAATTTCGCATGCATGTCATGTTATTAAAGTCGACATTAACAAAACATGACTCCTTCCTTATAGGGAGAGGAGTTGCTTCCCAATTGTTGAGCATGGTTTCTGGGCCAATTAGTTGCATATCGGCACGACTAGTTCCTTCATCAGCCTGGATCATATACACTTCAGAAAACATCTGGCTGAGTCCATGGAAAATTTCATCAATGTTTGCCTGCCGCGAGGAATGTTGACTTTCTTGGTGTCGTGGCTTGACAAAAGTGTAAAAAATGTGAGAGATAGGTTGTTGCAAGACCCATCCATGATTTTTGCGGTGCTTGGCTTTGTCTTCGCCTGCTTGTGTTGACCTGAAGCCTAAACCAAAAGTACCATGGTTACTGAACGGAAAAATGGGCTCCGAAATTCCTTGCAACAATTCCCCCAAGCCTTTTCCTGGCTCATAACCTTGCCTGAGCATAAGTGCAGCCACCATTATAGATGTGGCAGAAAGACGAGGATGCAGAATGGGCTTTCCTTCCTCAACATGGTCCACAACAACCACTTGAAAATCCTAATAGACAATAGACTCACACCCTTCCTTTGCCTGAATACAGGGGATTAACGGATCTTTATAAATAGACGAATTGTCTTCCCCATGAACAATAATCTATTGCCTGTCATGTTTGAATTTGAGCATCTGATGCAAGGTGGATGGCGCAGCTCGGGCTGTATGGATCCATGGCCCTCCAAGAAGAAAGTTAATAAGTATCCATGTCCACTACTTGGAAGACAATTTCAAAGTCAACGGCCCAATCGTCATGGTGAGGTTGATCTCCCCAAGGGTATCTCTCGCTGAGCCATCAAAAGCCCGTATGCGTACATTTTTGGGTCAGATTCTGTCTGTATTGATCTTCATGCTTTGCAAGGTGGAGAGAGGTCATAGATTTATGCTAGAGCCTCCATCAACCATGACTCGCTTTACGTAGTGCCCCTCACATTTATCAGTCAAGTGTAAAGCCCTGTTGTGCTCGGCTCCTTCTTCGGGGAGTTCATCATCAGTAAAGGTGATTCTGTTCACCTCAAAAAATATGTTGGCCATCTTCACTACCTGATTCACTGTGGCCATCTCTCAGACATGTGCCTCGTTCAAAAATCTTGATTAGCACACGAGCATGATCTTTTGAATGTATGAGCAGAGATAGTAGAGAAATTTGGAAAGGAGTCTTTCTCAGCTAGTCAATGATTGAGTAATCCTGAACTTTCATCTTTTTTCAAAAAATCTTCTGCCTCTTTCTCAATGATCGGTTTCTTTATTGGCAATTGGCCTTCTCTGATTTTCTTGGAGTATCAACTCTTCTGGAGAGTAACACCTCCCCGATCAAGCCAAACCTTTAGTTTCCCCCACTTCTTCTATGATTTCCTTGCCTTTGTAAGTCATCACAGTTTTGTTGTAGTTCCAAGGAATGGTTTTCGTGTTCGTCACAGGGGGTTGCATGACAGGTTTGATTGTGATTAGCTCTATTGTACCCTTCGTAGCACCCTGATTCTTCTTTGTGTTGCGGTAGGCTCCAAGGACATACCACCTTAGGCTTGGAACATTGGAGCGAACTTCCAATATCGAGACCTTGGGAACAAATAAATCTACCTTTTCTAAGCTTGGGGCGCCATTCACAATCAACGACACATCTTGGCTTGGACCGACTTCCAGTTTTGTTCCCTCTTGAATCGTTCCTGCTGTCATTTTTGCTCGACCAGTCGGCTTGTATTCTTGATCTCGGCCAATCATTCTCACAAAGTGAACATCATTGTGTAATGACAAGGGGTTGTTGGTCACAATAAGAGGGTCCTCGTCATTTGTCACTACAATCAGTTTTTCAACAATTAGTCTTTCTATGGCTCTTTTTAGAGTCCAACAATCATCAATGATATGCCCCGGGCACATGAATTATATTCACATCTAGAATTTGCTTGAAATACATGTGAATCAGGATGCATATGGTGGGGAGCGATGGGTCCAATCACGCCTATTTGCTTCAGCTTCTGGAATAGACTAGAGTATGATTCAACCTATGGAGTGAATTTTTTGCCGATCGCTGCTCTCAACCATAATCCTGTCTGGGATGAGCATTGTAGGGTGCCCAAAAATTTTACTGCTAAGGCCGGGGGATCCTTTGAGCTGGTGCCCGTACTTGCTGATTGGGAGTCCGAGCATAGGATTGAGCATTGAACATTGTATATTGTGGTTGGCCCACAGAGTATTGAGGAATTGGCGGAGGATAATAATGTTGAGGGTAGCTGGATTTCCCCTGATGAACTTGCACTTAAGGGTGTGATGCCCCTCTTTGAACTTCCCTGGATCTCGAATTCATCATGGACCCTTCATCTCTCTTCTTTCTCTTTGCCAAGCATCCCGACCCATTTTGGACAGCTTGGGTAGTGGCTTTGAGAGCAGCTTGACTTACAGTTCTGCCAGTCTTGAGGCCACTTTCGACCATCTCCCCTATTTTTATTGCTTATGCAAAAGGTCTACCCATCACGGACATCATGTTCTAAAAGTAATCAGGCACTTGAGTCTCCAGAAAAATAGTGATCAACTCGTGGTTATCCATGGGTGGCTTGACTCTAGCCATTTGATCCCTCCACTTGATTTCATACTCCCTAAAGCTTTCAGTCGGCTTTTTCTTCATATTGAACAGGGAATTGTGATCTGGTGCAATATCTATGTTGTACTGGAATTTTTTGACGAAGTCCTTTACCCAAAATAAGTCATCAGTAATTCTTCTTTTCCACCTGCACCCCTCAGCTGGTTGCAGTACCTTTTCAAGTGGGCGATAGAGTTGCCGTGTCCATCATACTTCTCAAAATATGGGGTCTTGAACCCTGGTGGTAAATGGATGTGAGGGAACATGCATAGATCACTGAACGATACATTTTTGTGACCACCTAGTCCCTATATGTTCTTTATGTTCTGTTCAACAGTTTTTATTTTCCTGGCCATCTCACCTGGCTCGCCCTTCTTTGCAGGCTTTTCATTTTCCACTAGTGACTCGTACTGAGGAGTCTGATTATATGAAGCCCAGACCCTGAAAACCATATTTGGAGAGTAGTATTGGCTATCGTAAGCATGAGATGGTGGCTCGTTGTTAGACCTTATCACAGGAGCTGGTGGCGGGATTGTATATATCGGTGCTCCAAACACAACAAGAGGGGTGTTCCTGGCTGGTGCGGCTAGAGGTTGCACATTAGAGGTACCAGGGGCGGCATGGAAGCTTCAGTTTTGCACATACCCTGGTGGTAGAATGTGATCACTCGTTGCATGGAGCGGTGGTTGAGTAGCCAGGGGTATGGTGGAAGATCCTTCTAAGGGACCCTGAGGCGGAGGCTAATCGGAGACCCAAGCCTGATATATATCAGACAATTGTTGTTTTAATCTTCTTACTTCCTCCGACTCTTGCTCAACTGACTGGCCGTGGGGGTCGTCACTGACCAACTATATTTCATAATTATTAGCCATTGGTACCTTTCCTTTAGGTCTGGTGAAGTAATGATGTGTTTCCAGATTCACCACAAACCAACCACCTTAAGCTTACTATATAAGAGACAACAAACGTGTTAGGGTTAAGAATTTTACATATATGAATCACACGTAATATGCCATGTTCCTAACATTGTCAGCATTTCTAACATTCTTTTGGAAGGATTCATGTTTCATCCCGACTTATAAGGTTGCTGCTTATTGACGCTCTCAATTAATTTTCTTTTCTCTCTTTCTCATTTTTTTCGCTTTTCTTTTCCCTCGCCTCCATTTTTCCCCTCATTTTAAACTAATTGAAATATTTCGATCGAACCTTTTAGAGGTTGCCTACGTATCATGTTGCCGCATGAATCAGATCATTACGTAGTTTAGGGAAATGGCCATTTGTTATTTTTTTTACAAAACAAATGGCCATTTGATCGGTTGTGGATATGTTATTGTTCTGAATTTGGGCTTTAAGTGCTTGCTTCTCTCATGCCCAATGAGCTTTCTCTTTCTCAAAAGCATCATATAGCAGATCCATGTCTACTTTAACGATGTCGAGCTCTTCTTGTAGTGCTCTGAAGGTAGATTCATAATCTCTTTTCATCTCATCCATAACCAGCCCAACTCTATTTTGAATCTTAGTCTCCCACTCTGCGGTGCTCTTCACCACTGTCCCCGGTCTATCTGCGAGAGCATCTTAATTATAAAACCACTCAAGATAAGAAGGATTCAGCTGACCCCGTTCTCTATCTGCCACCATGGTGCCACGCTCGAGTATCTTAGTGCCATTCCAAACATGTGGAGCATAAGCTTCACGAATGGGATCCTCTGATGTTGCTTTCCAGATAAAGTTTTCCATAGCCTCTATCGGGGGCACTATCTTCTTGTGACCCAACTGATGTAGAACTCTCATGGGAGCATATGGTTGATAACCTCGAAGCCCCCATCAAGATCAGAAACAGATGGAAAGATGACTTATATATGACATATTCTGCGGTGAACCAAAGATAGTTCCATGTAATCTAATCATCTGTTAAGGAGTGGAGATACTCCCTCCAATCATGGACACTTACTGGAAAACTGCGAATCTCCAACTCATTTTTCAATTTAGCATTATACTGGCGAACAGATTGCCCTAACAAGTACGGTGGTCTACCTGATAAGGACGACGAAAAAGATGATCCATGAACCACATTTGGAGCATGAGGTTGCAACCTTCAAAGAAACCGTTTCCTTCCCAGCACATGGTCGAGGAACGAAAGATATCTGCTAACACCATAGGAAGAATGGAGGAATCTTTTCTTTTCATCATGGCTGTGACTATCTCACATAACCGAATGTTTATCTTCTATCCTCTCTTGGGAAGACCATGCACCCCAAGAAAGCTACAATGAATGCTTTCTGACCGTGTTCTCGCCATGTGTGTTGGTTTTGTTATTAACAAACTTCATCCCATGAAGGTTGCCTACGTACCCCACTTGAATGGAGAGAATCGAACCTGCTTAGTTTGAACTTGACCATTTTTTTTCTTTTTTTTTTGACACCTCGTGCCGGATTAGTCCTTTTTTTTAATTTAGTAAAAATGAATCATTTGTACAAAACTGGGGGAATGATTTATTTTTTTTAAATTTCGCTCAACTAATTTTTTAAAGTTGGTCAACAAGCAAGCCTTCCAATTGATGCAGCAAGTAGCACATACGTGAACATGGTGGTCTCAAAAAGAATACTTCTCTTATACGGACTTGGCCCCTGTGCCGAGCTTCGCTATGTCAAATTCACATGATGCAACAAAATGATCCTACTAGGGATAACAGGCATGTGGCTTGTTCTTCTAGGTTTTAAAAATCCTAGGGGATGATAAAACGAGCGGACAACTCGAGTTGGGAAGGCGTAGCGTACCGGGAGCAATACTTCTCCGGCTTAACTACTGGACCCTCCCTGTTCTTAAATATGGGTGACTAATAATCCTTCATCGGGATCCCAGGCCCACCGGCTTAATCTCAAAAAAGAATGGGGTGCTTATCCGCGATTCCCGAGATTGTATTCAGAAGACTTAGAGGGGTGTGTAAGAAGACAATTTATAATACATTTCAATAATATCAAAGCGGTAAAGAGCAGGCAAGTAGCACATTCGACCCAAATAGATCACAGTTATATACAAAATTAGTAAAGCCAAATAAAGTCAGTGTACAAACTCGAATTCTTGAATGTTCCCCAGCAGAGTCGCCAGAGCTGTAACACTCCTTTTTTCCCCTGCAAAAGAAGATATGTGTTATTGTAGATTGTGGGTTAAAGAGTTTTTCCAATTAAATTGAAAAATTTAAGTAGGGATTATTTTATTTATAGAGTCGCCACTTGCAATTAATTTTTGGGTGTTCCATGTCACCTTTTATTTGAATCTCTAGTCAAAGAAAGATTTGACTCTTTTATTATTGGTCTGCGAAAACAAAGTCCGGGTAAAGAATTCCGTCGACCGGGGAGAAGGTATAAGGCATACTCCGAGTCCCGTGGTTCTAACATGGTCGCTTTATTGAATACATTTGGCTTTAAATTAATTTTAAATAAACTATGCTTTATTTCATTTTCATGTTTTGCCTATGTACGCCTTTATTATTGATGACTTCATTGATCTCAAGCTAGGACGAGTATCCCCGACCCTAGCTTACACTAACCAAGATGAGTATCCCCGACCTTAGTTCGTGCGTCGTGCCTAAAATTGGAGCCTACTCGAAGTTAATAAAATAACAAAATTTTAATTTATTTGAAAGAATTGAAACACGACTTTGCCATTTTTATTATGTCTTTATTCTGAAGCGGGTCTTCCCGATATTGGTTAAGCCGAAATTATTTATCTTCAATCCTCTGAGTTAGTCATGAATATTTGTGATCCAGTGATTAATTTACTTTAACTATAAAAAGAATCTTTTTTTTCTAATAAGTAATTACTACAAAGGAGTCAAATTTTAAGAATTAGTCTGACTAAACTAACAATTAAAGATTAACTCCAACTATGGTATTATGGGCAATGAGATGTTTATTAGTTGCTACATATGTATTGGGCTAGCAGCTTATTTGAGGAAAATATGTGCCTCAACTAATTTATTGGCATTGGGTCAATTATTATTTAAAGAAAATGAATCAAGTTCTTGTTAAAGGGGTGTGCTAGCTTGCCTTGAATGAGAATGGGCCAGCAAGTCAGCTCATTGGGCCCTTGTTCTTGTTGTCCCAATCCTATTAATTTCAAACATTCAACTAAAAATCCTAATCTCAACAACTGACCAAGCAACCTGTACTATTTGTGTATCTTAAGTAAACTTCAACTATCACAAAGCCTAAAAAACTTACTAAAAGAGCCAACAACATAAGTATGAAAGTCAAGAAAGGGACGAATATTTGCTGTTATAGTGGAGTAATAAAATGGATCATTAAGGACCTTTTGAAAATATACTTCCAATAAAACTTCCAACAAAAAGAAGGCTAAAGAACCTACACCAAACATGGTTCTTTTTCACACACACAAAAAAGACCAACATATTCTGTCCATTTACCAAAAATCTTCATTAAGCTTTGACATTTTCCTTTTCTACAACATGATCAAGCTTGTCATGAAATATTACTCAAAGTCTAAGAGGGAAATACTATGAAGCCAAAAAAAAATTAAAAAAATAGCAAAGTCAAATGTTTAACATTATGATCCCAAGCCTGATTTCAAGATTGAACTCTCAACATCCATCCATATTGCAAATTTCCTTGAAGATGCTTCAAATAAATCTAAACATGCTCAAATCTTCACCAATTGCTATAAAAAATCTGCATTACAAAGGATGGAGAATTACCTGAAATGCTGAAATACAGCAGTACAGTAGCAGAAATTTAACAGCAGAGACATCAGGAAAAGTAAGGAAAAATAGCAGCCACAATGGAATAGCAACAACCTTAAAAAGACAGTGGAAACCGGGAAGTTAATGAAAACCCGTAACGCAACAACTTTCGAAGGATAAAGAAACTAAAAATGACGTCAAATTTCGACAACAGTGGAAACTTTTCGTTCTTTTAGACTGTAAAGATGTTTTCTCTGTGTTCTTAAAATATGAAAGAAGTAGCCCTTAAGTAAGCAAAGAAAGTCACTTGAAAAGATTTTGGTTCACCAAAATTCTGTCCAAAAGGACTAACTTTTGTTCACCAAAAAACTATCAAAAGACTCATTTTTGTGTGCTAAAAACTGTTCAAAAGGAGAAAGGACAGTCCTTCAACAACTGTGGCAGAAGCATGGGTAAAAGGAAGTATTTCAGTCACCCTAACAATATAAGTAAGTTGCTAATGAACCCTAATACATGATTACTCGTCTACTCTTCAGCTTTTAACAAAATTAGTACCAACCATGTGATTCAAACAAAACTATGATAGAAAGAACACATAACTATACTCAACAACTTAACCAATAATCAACTAAGAGAAACCCAGAACCTAATGACTAATATTAACAAAATGATGCACTGATCAATGAAGACATTCATGAAACTCACGATCTTAAATAAAAACGAAATCTGAAACACTAAACATGAATCGAGACTCAAACGACTAACGCAAAGCAAAAACATATTAACAGTGAGGCAAACTAGAATAATTAATTAAGTTAAACAAAAAAAAATAAAAATCAGAAACTAGATTAAGATCTAACTAAAATGATCGCTGGTAAATTTACACTACAAAGAAACTACGATAAAACAGTGGTGCAACAAATATCAGAAACATGGATGAAAAGATTTGAGTTCAAGTTTATACCAAATTTAGAGGCATTTGTGGCCAAAAAGATCAACGAGAAGATGTCGGGGGCCTAGGGCAGTGGTTGTCTAACCTTGAAACGCTCATTTCATTGTGGTAGACGTTAAATTCAATGAATTCGGCATCATACTACAAAGAAACGAGTGTTCTTGGGTCACGACTAGGGTAAAATAGAGAAGAAGTGGTGCGACAATGGTGTGACAATGGAGGCGGGACAGTGGGGTGGCCGCCAGAGGTGGCTGGCAGGCTGCGGTAAATTTTTTTGTGTGAAATTGTAGGGAAAGTGCACGTTTATATAGGTTTTGTGGGGTTGGGTGGCCTTATTTGTCACTAATTCGAGAAAGAAAAGAGGAAAATTTGGGTGGCTAGGGTTTCAGATTTGGCTAGATTTGTGGAGTTTGGTGAGGATTTCGGGATTTGGGGTTTGGATATGGAAAGAGGAGGAAGAGACAAGGAAATGGTGAAAAAATGGGGTCGATTGGAGGTGGTCCACCGCTGGTGGGAAATTTCCTGCCGACAGAGCCACCGTGGGGAGCGGTGGAGAGACAGAGAGACGAGAGAGTGATGAGAGAGTGAGGAGAGAGGAATAATAAAAGAGATCAGGGAAAAATAGGGGCCAAATTTCTGATTTTGAGACCTTATCTACATGGAGTGGAGAGTGAATTAGAACCCTTCGATCAAAGTGATATGAACGGATGAGATTTAATCTCACTTCACTTATCAAAACGACATAGTTTTGACGCGTATCTCATACCACAAACTTGGACCGGGTCCTGGGCCGCTGATTTGGTCCAAATTGGGCCGATTTTGTCTTTAAAATGGCTAGCCGAATCCCTTATCCCCTTTATCAACTATTTAAAACAAACTAATTCTAAAAAATAAAAATAAAAGATAAAAATACACACTCAATAATAATAAAAGATATAATCTAAGAGAAAAAAGAAGAAAGAGCAAAAATTAGGCATTTACAAAATAAATTAAAATTAATATTAAAAAACGACTGAAATCGGTTGGTTATTTTGGTCGCTCATTTTAAATGACAGGAATAATTGTGACGTTTGATTTAAATATCACATAATTGAGAATAAACCGACATTTAATTAGTGATATGTATATCAAATGCCAAAGAAAATACTTGTAGACATGTAATTTTTTACCCTCCCCGAAATTTTGCCCATATTAGCGTTTTAATATTTAGTTTAGGTCTAATATCTCTATTTTAACTAGTTTTTACTTTATTTTATCACAAAAACTAAAATTATAAAAAAGAATAGATTCACTTTGTAGTCATACTATTTTACTATGATTTTTATTTTTATATAATCTTTTAAAAATACCAAAAAAGAAAAAAATAGTTTCAACTTTAATTCTTAGTTTTATTTTTAAATATAATAATTTATTAAAGTCAATTAAGAATAATTTTCACATATTTATAAATATATTATATCATTGTAGTCTGCTTAGCTTAAATTTAAAACCTAACAAGACATGGACCAAGCCCATGATTCCGAAGCCCATACTCTCTTAACCTAGAAGACCCCTAATATAAAAAAGATCTAATGCTCTTCTTCTTCCACATACAATCTAGGAGGACATCCTCCACTTGACAACAGAAAAACGGCGCCCTTACACCCCATCACCTTTCCTTCGTCTTCTTCTTCATTCTCTCCTCTTAAAAAATCCAGCTTTCTTCTCCACAATCAACCTTCAGCAACCACCCAGCGACCGCCTACTACCAAAACACAGCCACACGCCGCTCTTTTCCTCCACCCTTTGCCGCTACCAACCACTCAAAAGAAAAGGGCCTAGCGGCCTTCTAAAAAGAAAGAGACAGACCCGATCCTAAAAACCAAAACAAAAACAAGGATAGAGGCTTTGACCTATTTTTGCATTCAAACAGTTCATAAAAGTTGTGGTTTGTTCCTGTCAATTCAAGGAAGATTTATTTGTTGTTTCATTGAATTTCGAGTTCAGTTTTAATCCGAAATTGAAGTCGAGTATGTTGTCACTATGCTGATGAGTTCCGTTTTCCCTCCTCCAGCCTTTATTTGGCCCTTCCGAGTTTGTTTTCACAATTATTGAGGTATTTATTTCAATTCAAAAAATGTAATTACTGCTTAGAACTTCATATGCTATAAGATTTGTTAAAATTGCTCATTTGCATGATCTAAGATGCTTTGTTGATGACTATAAAACTTGATGTTAATATTAGATATGATCGGTCTGATCAATATATAAATTCTGGTTCATGCGACTAGTATGAATAATTCATTTGTTGAATTTTTGTTATTTGGAAATTGATTTTATGTAAGGAATTTGGATTAACTCTGAGAATGCATTGATATCGAGCCTTAGAATTTGACTGGTGTTTGGTCCATCAAGAGCTTTACTGGCACAACAATGGTCATTGATTGCAATAGTTTGTGGCTGAGGCATTTCCTTAAGAGTTCGTTATGTTGCTACAGTGATTTTGGGTCATTTGTCTTGTATAAATTATTTTTGGTCCTTTCAGCAAAACGTAGGATTGTTACAACCATTTCAAAGTTAGAATTCTTTTTTCTTTGAAGTATTAATTGATGATTATATAGTTATTTCAAATATCACTCCTAATTTTATCATGTTGATAATTAAAACACAATGAACGCAATTACTTATTTTATACTCTTTACAACTCATGTCAATCCATTTTAGTATTTTTAGTATTCTTAGTTTTATTTATAGTTGCTTTTGGATGATGAAATGAGTTAATGATAATGGTTTCTTAATTTGGATTATTATCATGTTGAAAAGTGAATTTTTCTAAAAGTAGATAAATATGATAGTACTAAAGGAATTGGGGCTGTGGGAGATCTTTGAACTTCCGTTTTTTTTTTATATAGAAGCTTTTATTAACCATTCTTAATTGGTTTGGATGTTTATTGAGCACATTTGGTTGATTGAACGAATGTGTAATACACATCTAGGCTGTGGAAACTAGATAGAACTAACTGGAATCACGCCTAAGCTCTTCACTGGATTTCTTTAGTTAAAACCTCCGCCACTAATTCTGTTTCTTGAGAAATTAATTAACCTTTTTGGATACTTGTGAAATGCTTTAGACACGCTTTTAATCAATTATCGTGATTATGTACACATACATGTGACATAGTTACGATACCAAAAATAAGCCGAGGTATGTGGTCACACAACTTCGAACAAGCAATCTAAACAATAATAAAATCACATGTAGCGATCGTGGGTGCATTTCACATGACGCGGTTGCGATGTGTCCAAAAACAACAAGTGTACGATATCATGACTTTTTTCAAAATAATCCCATAAATATTAAAAGTAGTGTATATACACATCCCGTAAGCTAAAATACCTCTTTTAGGTAAATATTCAAAAACTTAGAGAATAATTGAATATCGCCTCAAATAGGCATTTTTAATCGTCATGACCATAGTCATGACTATATAATCTACACTCAGGTGTGGAAACTCATGTCCCCGACCATAAATTTGAACAATATTAAAATCACATGTTTCAATCGCGGGTGCATTTCATGTGACGCGGTTGCGATGTGTCCAAAACAACAAGTGCACGCCATCGTGACTTGTTCCAAGATAAGTCCATAAATACTAAAAGCTGTTAAAAATTAAACGGTTAAATGCATAATAGGCTAAAAATGTAAATAATCAGATAATTTAGGCCAAGTATTAATAGTTAAGCGACCGTGCTAGAACCACGGAACTCGGGAATGCCTAACACCTTCTCCCGAGTTAACAGAATTCCTTACACGGATTTCTGGTCGCAGACAAATTAAAACAGAGTCTAAATTTCCTCAGTTTGGGATTTTAGAATAACACGGTGTCCCGGAGCATCGTCAAAAATCCGGGTGGCGACTCTGAAAACTAAAATAAATCTTAAATCCGAATAATGTCACTTAAAGTGGAAAAACTCCCTTATTTACCCTTCATTAATCTGGGGTGGTGAAAAAGGAGGTGTGACAGCTCTGGCGACTCCGCTGGGGACATAGAACCCAGAATCTCTGGTTCAGGGTTCGAGAATTCAAGCTTATATAGCTGTTATATTTGGCTTTCATTATTACTTGATTTTTACATGTTTAAACCTAATGTGCTAAATGTTGCTTTTATATTATCTGAAGTGTATATAAATTGTGCCGAAACCCCTCTTCTCTCTGAGTCTTCTAAATCATATGGGAAGTGTGCACTTCGTGTGACTTCTTTTCTGTTAGAGTCATATCCAAATTTTAGAACGAGGTTTGGACAAGTTGCAAAGTCGGTGAAGCTTCTGTATTCCCGGTACGCTGCCCCGACCTCGTCTCGAGCTGTCCGCTTGGGTAAGCCTGGTCTAGAACAAAACCGCAGGATTCAAACCTAGAATAACAAAACCTCATGCCGGATCCCTAGTAGGAATTCTTATTTGCATCACGTGCATTTGACTTAGGGGACTCAACACAGGGGTTGGGTCCGTCTAGGACAGGTGTACCCAATTTAAAAGACCATCCGGATGCATCTTACGTGCTACTTGTGTATCTGTTTATTTTGGCTTACATGTTGACTGGCTTCTAGAATGGGAAAGAAAACAAAAAAATCAAAAAGAATAATCGAGAGTGAGAGGTAGGTATTTGAAAAATTCCGAAGCTCTCCCGATAATTAAAAAAAAAAAGAGAAAGAGAATAAGTGAAATTTTCAAAAGTCGTGTTTTCTCGGTTTCGTCAAAACTTGCAGAACTATGCGGGTCTGATTCTCACCGGATGTGAGATACGTAGTCAAACCTCATCAGTTCCGGCCCCCAATTTTTTAAAAAAAAATCCCTAAAAAATATTTTTCTACCTTTTTATTTTCCTCAATTTTTTTTTTAAAAAAAAATCTAAAAATATTTTCCTTTCCTTCCTTCTTTAGAAAAGTCTTTCTTTGATTCCCCTTTAAAAAAGAAAATCGAAAATATTTTTCCTTAATTTCTTTTTAGGAGTCTTTCTTTTAGAAAATCCTGAAAAAATAAAAACTAAGAAAAGTTTTATACCAAAAAATATTTTATTTGTAGGAATCTTTCATTAGAAAAAAAAAATACAAATAAAATCAAAAATCCAAAAAAAAAGTATTTTCTTTATTCTTTAGAAGTCTTCCTTTAAAAAAAGAAAATTTGAAAAAAAAACAAAATAAAAAAAAAGGATAAAATCAAAATCCAAAAATATTTTCATTCTTCTTTCTAGAATCGAAAAGAAAATTCAAGCTTCAAAAATAGTTTTTTTTTCTTTAGAAGTAGTTCTTTCATAAATTCAAAATAAAAGTCCAAAAATCCAAAAATATTTCTTTTCTTCTTTAGAAATTTTTCTTTTGAAATTCCAAAAAGAAATATATATTTTCTTTCTTCCTTATAAGTCTTTCTTTTCAAGAATTCTCAAAAAAAATTAAAAAAAAAACCAACAAATCTAAATCCATAAATATTTTCTTTCTTATTTTTAAGTGTTTGTTTTAAAAAAAAATACAAAAGAAATTCAAAATCCAAAAAAAAAAAGAGTTAGGTTATTTACTTTATTCCCAATCTTCGCGAACTACGCAAGATCTGATTCATGCGGCGTCATGATACGTAGGCAACCCACATCAGGTTCGATCAAATGATTTTTAAAAAAAAAAAGAAAAAAAAAAGTGAAAAAAAGAATGGTAATAAAAAGGACCGACTGAGTCCATTCTAACGTGTCTTTTGTTTTGAATTGTAAAGATAACTTGAGGTGGTCGGTTTGTAGTAAGCTGTCAACACAAAATCCAAGGGAAAGATGACTAGCGACATTGAAGCTATTACTAGCAGTCCTGAGACTCAGGGTCAGAAGGTTCAACAAGAGTCTACTGTGGTTGAGGAAAATAGAGTACTGAAACAGAAAATGACTGAAATATGTCAAGCATGCGCCAATGGCCAAGGACCGCCCTTCTCTGTTCAGGGTTTCCCAGAATTCACACTCATCTCGACAACTACCATTCCGGTCTCATTGCCTGATCAATCCTATCCACATGGGTTCAGTCCTTATCCCAACTGCACGACTACAGCTGGAACTTCTGTTGCTTGCTCCCAAAGTGTGCCATTGACAACCATTTAGACAACCGCTGATGTTACACCTGTCTTCCCTGTCTCACAACCGACAGTCGTGCAGAGGAAACCTCATGAGTCACAATTTGCTACCCAGCAAGAACAATACCATTCTCCTGAGTACCATTCATACCTATTTGATCTTCCTGCAAATATTGAGAAGCCTGTCCAAAATATGGCACAGGAAGAAATGATCAAAAGAGTGAATAGCTTAGAACAACAGTTGAAAAACATGTAAGGGTTGGCACGTCAAAAGAGTACTGCCCTCCAGGATCTATGTATGTTCCCCGATGTCCACTTGTCACCTAGTTTCAAGACTCCCAAATTTGAAAAGTATGATGGGCATGGAGATCCCATAGCCCACCTGAAAAGGTATTGCAATCAGCTAAAAGGTGCGGAAGAAATGAAAAATTGCTAATGGCTTATTTTGGGGAAAGCCTTACGGGGTTAGCCTCTGAATGGTTTACTGATCAAGACATATCTTGCTGGTATGTCTGGGATGACATGGCTCAGGCTTTTGTCAAACAGTTCCAATACAACATCGCATTGCCCCAGACCGCAATTTCCTTTCCAACCTGAAGAAGAAACCAACTGAATGTTTCAGGGAATATGCCATTAAATGGAGAGAGCAAGCGGCTAGAGTTAAGCCACCAATGGATGATCACGAGCAAATCACTGTCTTCATTCAGGCGCAAGAGCCATATTATTCTCAAAACATGATGTCTACAGTTGGTAAATCTTTCTCAGAAGCAATCAAAATGGGAGAAATGGTTGAGAATGGTCTTAAGACAGGCAAAATTATAAGCCAAACAGTTCTCAAAGCCGCAACTCAGGCTGTCCAGATTGAATCTGATAACTTTAGCGACATGAATGAGAAAGATGAAGAAATCATGATGGCATCGGGGTTGAGAAGAGGTCCTA
>ML326410.1:0-15887 GCA_005239505.1 Nicotiana paniculata | reverse complement strand
CTTCTATTCCAACCGGGAAACACTTAAAACTCTTCAAAACTCGGATTTGACCGGATCAGAGGCTAGGCGTTACAGGCCAAATGCATGGATAACGCCTGGCCAGGCCTGGCGTTTGGGCTCTAGCGCCTGAATAACGCCTGGCTAGGCCTGGCGTTTGGGCTCTGGAGCCTGGCTAACGCCTGGCCTCACCAGGCTTTATAGCCCAAACGCCCGGCTATAGCCCGGTGCACTCCTCTTCGCCTCTTGAGCGTATTTTCGACGTTTATGCATCCATTTAGCTCGGCTTCCATCTCCAATTCACCTACACATGAAATAGACTCCATTATGCACATTTAAAGTGTATTTTTACCATACGCACGTAAAATGTAAGGCATATAACGTGTTAAACAATGAATTCTAGGCACACATCAATACCCCACACTTAAACATTTGCTCGTCCTCGACAATCAATACACTCATTAACACAACTTATTAAGCGAATCCCTTAACATGTTATACCAAGAATTTTTAAAACTGTTTAAGCACAGAGGTGTGACATCCTCGCCTCAATAGTCGACTCACATATACCATGCTTTATTCACAATCCACTCACTACTCTAACTTAGAGGTCAACAACATTACCTTTCCTTCATGAATCATGTGCCCTCACCAAATCAAAGAGTTAGTTCCACACACAATAAAATTTAAGAACACTTAGGAACTCAAGATAGAATGAATTCACTCACTCTCAGAAATAATATTGATATGCTACAAAAGATGCACCATAAGCTTGATCGTTGTGTACTACTCTACTAATCGAGCTCATTCAGTCTAGGATCAAGTAGGACTTTATTTGGTTGTAATGTAGGCTGCGGGACGGGTAGGATACATTTGGATATAAGAGTGACTACACCTCCCTAAGCACATTAATACATATACTTTCGCATTCAACCTCAAACTTATATTAAGCCAAACTCCACCTTCACATCAATGTTATTACCCCATACTTCTTTAAGCACAATTACATTAAGAGTCACCACTTGTCAAGGAATATATATTTTTTTTTAATTATTTTTTTTCACAACAATACAACTTTCTTTTTTCCTTTTTCTCTTTTTTTTTTTCTAAGTGACTCTTACTTTTTCAAAACAGTGCACATTTCTCCTTATTTCAATTATTCCCCTCAAAAACTAATCTACCATCCCACACTTTAATTTTTTCCATATTTCATAACATTTTCAGTGCTTACGAGAGGTGACAAGGTTCAAATATATGATCGATTCAAACAAAGGGGTATGGCTTGTAATGTGGTTGCCAAAGAAATAGGATTATAGGCTCAACGGGGTTAACTACGATACATAACAATTAGGTGGGTAAAATATACATAACTGGCTCAACAAAGAAACGCCTATATCACTTCCAAGACTGAATAAAACTATTATTTTGCTTTGCACACACACGGGGCAAGTTCTAGACATAAATGCAATGCATAGAATAGCATACAAACCTCACACACACATGGCACATAGCTCACTCAGGATTGGATCTATCACGACACTCCAGTCAAAGAAGTTAACCAAATCTTAAGAATTCATGATTTAAGGTATTTATCCTGGAGTCAAAAAATTGAGCCTAAGCATCACAACCAAAGTACTGACTGTTCTTAAGGCATCACGACGTTCCAAGATATTGCTACGATTAAGCCCTCAACCATGTGGTTACTACTCCTAAAAATTAAATATTACCTACACCCGGTTCAATTAAAAACCCTTGGAAAAGAACCGTGGTCCAAAGAAAAACCAAGGGGGAATTACTACACTACCTAAAACAAAAATCTTTTTGGTATTTTCTTTAGACTTACTTCCCTCAAGAGAACTGTCTAAGAGATCCATCGTCGGGAAGAGTCCCCATATTTCTAATAATTTTTTTTATTTATTTATTGAACAAAATAAAAACATAAAAGCTAAAAACAAACAAACTAAAAACATTCACTGAACATAAAATCTAAAAACAAACAAAATAAAAACATTCACTACCAAATTTCCCAATTTCAACAAGCAAAATAATTCACAACAAAACATATATATACAGAACCCCACACCTAGTTCATGCAATGTCCTCAGTGCATTATGTATAGACAAAGTAAGAAATAAAACAAGGTGTGAGATACTTCCTGGTCAATACACGTCTTCATCATCGGACGCTCTCCATTCCTCTTCAAACTCATCTTCTCCATTATCTTCCTCATCCGAGAGCATTGTCTCCGCATCAATATCTTCAGGTGTGTTTATATCTTCATCATCTAGGAGCATGTATCCCTCACCTGCTCCTATCATCTGTTGAGCGTGAGCATTGAGCGGGTATCTCTGATCCAGCTCATCCCTTTCATTAACTGACGTTGGACGACCTCCTATGCGCAATTGCAAATCCATCATCCCATAGAGATGGGCCATGAAGCTATCATCCCTGGCATTGCGCTCGGAATTGGTCAGTGAAGACTCTTCTTTCAGTCTTAAGCCAGTGATGTCAGTTTCCTGGGTGAGTTGTTGATCAATAATGTGGTCAAAGTCGGGCTCAACCGCTACCTTTTTATCTAGTAGGAACTGAGTCAGGAAATTCGGGAAAGGGATTCGATCAATTCTATTGTTTGAATGCACCAACCCCATTTGATAGCGAATCAGGTGGCCCACATTCACTTGTTGCCCTATCATGATGAAGCATAGCACACAAATCCTCTCTCGGCTGATTAAGGTGTCGTGGGTGCACGGTAGTATCCGTGCATTAATCAGTCAGCCATACCTGTGTTTCAGCCTTCATCTTCTTCTTGGGAAACCTTTTATGGCGATTAGTGGTTCTATCCCGAATCCAAGCAACCTTGGAATCAACCCACAAAGTGCGTGCCTCGCCTATCTATAGTTAGGATGGAAGATAAATTGCTCTAGAGGCTCCACCGGAACATTTGGTACACCTAGGAAATCACATATGGCCTTGGCTGAAAAATCCACCAAGTGCCCACGAATTGGCAACAATTCTTCCTTTTCCTTAGGGTCAAAACCTGCATAGAATTCCTGGACTAAATTTAGGTTGATGTTGCCATTGTGTTTGAACACATATCCCAGACCCAATTCATGGATGCTCCTCCAAATTGCTGGGAATTTAGTTCTAAGACACCCCTCGTTGATGGCTCCTTCCGGGTGGACATGCTTGGGCTTGCAACGAGCATACCATTTCCTGGAGTGTGGTGGTATGCTGTTGACACCATATTCCCTTTGACCAATGGGTCGCTGCCTCGTAGTAGCCACAGCAGCTACTACTTTCTCACCAGTCATGCTAGAAGTAGCATCTCCTCTTTTTCTTTTCTTTTCAGGTGGTGGGGGTTTTGATTTGGTTTTCGGTGGGGCCGAAGATGTGTCCTTTCCCTTGCCGGTGGCTCTTCTGGGTAGCATTGTTTTACCTGCACAATTTATCAGTAATGAATGAGTGTCAGAAAGTATATACTATCCGTTTTCGCACTTTGCGAAGGTTACTCAGACTTCACCTTGGCGAGTTTATGACAATTGACACACATTGCTACCTATTGGCTTCTTGTGAGCCACTTTTTATTTAAAATTTCATGGAATTCAAGATGCATGACGTTAGTGGTGTATTTCCCGGAGACTCGGGCTCCAAACCGGACATGTATTGCCATTGAGGCATTACATCGAGCACTTGGCTGGCACAATTGCCATGGGAGCTCTTATGGACTTGAGGGACTAACTGATGTACCCAAATCAGTTTTGGGTTCCATAATACCACTTAGTTTCACCATTTCAGCTCATTCCTAAAGGGTTTCGGGAATTGGGGTGCATAACACCATACAACATGACCAAAAACTTCATAAACCCATAAAAATTCATCATGAAATCAAGGATACACTTTTCATCTGCGTAAATTCGAATTAATAAAGGATAGGGCTAGAATCATACCTCATGGATTTATGTGTGTTAACCAGATGAAGTGCACGATGAAATTTAACCTGTGCAGATCTTGTTTGTGTGTGTGTTGAAGTAGTGAAGATGAGTGTGTCAAACTATGTGTTTTGATGTGGATATGAGAGACATTTCGTGTTTGGGTGTGTGCTTGGGAGTGAAACTTGCTTGATAGAGAGTTGGGAGATGAAAAAAATAGGAAGAGGGGACTTACCTGGCGTTAGTCGTGCGTTTTAATCAAAAAGCCCGGGCACCCCGGCGCTAGCCAGGCGTTTTAGCCTTAAAGACAGCTTCCCCCTAGCGTTAGCCATGCGTTTCACCCTTAACGCCAGATGCCCCCTGGCGTTAGCCAGGCGTTTCAGCCTTAACGCCAGCTGCCCCCTGGCGTTAGCCAGGCGTTTAGGGCTTAAGGCCTGGGTTCTCCTGGCTTTTGCTGGGTGTTTGGGGCATAAGGCCGGCTTAACCCCGGCTATGTCCCCACCTTCCGTCATGCTAAAACACTCCTCCTTTCACCCGAATTCACCTGCAAACCCGTTAGTACCTATAATTACACGAAATACTTCTAGCTACTCTAAGATTTACTACGCATTGGGTTTCCTCCCAACAAGCACCTTATTTACTGTCGTGTCACGATGATTACAATAAATCAATAGGTTGCCTCCTATGAAGCGCCTGATTTAACGTCGCGGCACTACGCAGCATAAAAGCCATTTAAGGATCGTTTGGTGTTTTAGGTTCACCCAGATGCACAATAGCCAGCACATTGGCTTCAGTCATTCCACATATCTTTTTAATCGTTGTCCATTGACCTTGAAGGTGTTAGACTCATTCTCAGCAGTAATCTCCACAGCACCATAAGGAAATACGTTGACCACTTTAAACGGGCCAGACCATCGTGACTTGAGCTTACCCTGAAACATTCTTAATCTTGAATTATACAGTAATACCTTGTCTCCTGGTCTGAAATCTCGGTCCACAATATTTTTATCATGTAGTCTCTTTATTTGTTCCTTATACAACCTGGTGCTTTCAAATGCTTGGCTTCTGAATTCTTCTAATTCGTGTAATTCTGTGCCTCGATTTTCTCCAGCAGTATCGAAATCCAGATTCAGCTGCTTCAATGCCCACCAGGCTCGATGTTCTAATTCCACGGGCAAGTGATAGGACTTACCAAATACCAACTTGTATGGAGACATACCGGTTGGTGTTTTGAATGCGGTTCTGTAGGCCCAGAGGGAATCATCAAGTTTCTTCACCCAATCAGTTCTTGTGCCGTTAACTGTTTTGGTTAGTACACTCTTTATTTCCCGGTTTGATACCTCAACCTTCCCGCTAGTTTGGGGGTGATATGGGGTTTCGACCTTGTGACGTACATCATATTTAGCAAGCAACTTTTCGAAAACACAATTGCAGAAATGCGTGCCTCCATCACTTATAATGGCCATTGGTGTCCCAAAGCGGGTGAATATATTCTTCTTTAAGAACCCCACCACCACTCGTGCATCATTGGTGGGGAATGCTGTAGCTTCTACCCATTTGGACATGTAATCTACAGCAATAAGTATATACTTATTGCCGTATGAGCTGACAAAAGGACCCATGAAATCTATCCCCCAAAAATCGGACACTTCTACCTCTTGTATCGGATTCATTGGCATCTCATGACGACGAGATATATTCCCCTTCCTTTGGCATTCAATTGCATTCTTTCACCCATTGATGGGCATCTCTAAACACAGTGGACCAATAAAACCCGGCCTCCAACACTTTAGCTGCTGTTCGGACTCCTCCGAAATGTCCTCCGTAAGGAGCTGCGTGACAAGCCTGCAAAATAGCATATTGTTCTATCTCGGGGACGCACCTCCGGATCATGTTATCTATGAAAATTTTAAACAAATAAGGTTCATCCCAATAGTAGTTACGGCTATCACAATAAAATCTTTTCTTTTGTACAGAGGAGAGCTCATAAGGGTCAATGCCGCATGCCAGGTAATTAGCAATGTCTGCATACCATGGCACCTCTCTCACATTTGTGGTCAGCAGCTGCTCATCTGGAAAGGTTTCCAGAATATCCTCAGCCTCAGGTGCTTGTTCAGCACCTTCAAGGCGTGATAAATGATCAGCGACTTGGTTCTCCGTTCCCTTCGGGTCACGAATTTCCAAGTCAAACTCTTGCAAAAGCAGCACCCAACGAATTATGCGTGTCTTAGACTCTCTTTTCTCAACCAAGTACCTAATGGCTGCGTGATCAGTGTACACGATCACTTTTGACCCGATCAGGTAGGACCTGAATTTGTCAAATGCAAATACTACAACCAACGTTTCTTTTTCTGTTAGCGTGTAATTCAGCTGAGCTCCACTCAATGTCCTACTTGTGTAGTAAATTGGGTGTATTACCTTATCTTTTCGCTGGCCCAACACGGCTCCTACAACATAGTCACTTGCGTCACACATGAGTTCAAATGGTTGCTCCCAGTCGGGGGCAACTATAATCGGTGCGGTGACTAGCTGCTTCTTTAGCTCCTCAAAAGCTACCCTGCAATCATTAGAAAATACAAATGGGTTATCTTTTTCTAGTAACTTATAGAGAGGGTTGGAAATTTTGGAGAAATCCTTGATGAATCACCGGTAGAATCCGGCATGTCCCAGGAAGCTACTAATAGCTTTGACTGACGTGGGTGGAGGGAGTTTTTCAATCACTTCTACCTTAGCTTTATCCACTTGAATACCTTTACTCGAGACCAAATGTCCCAAGACGATTCCTCTTATACCATGAAGTGGCACTTCTCCCAATTCAGCACTAGGTTCGTTGCGATACACCTCTTTAGGACACGGTTCAAATTTGCTAGGCATTCATCAAACGAATTTCCCACCACTGAGAAATTATCCATGAAGACCTCCATAATATCCTCCACTATGTCTGTGAAAATGGTCATCATGCACCGTTGGAATGTTGCAGGTGCATTGCAGAGGCCAAATGGCATCCTCCTGAAAGCAAATATCCCATATGGGCATGTGAAGGAGGTCTTTTCCCTATCCTCCGGGGCAATAAAAATTTGGTTGTATCCCGAATACCCGTCAAGGAAATAGAAGTGAGACTTCCCTGCTAACTGGTCGAGCATCTGATCAATGAAGGGAAGTGGGAAATGGTCTTTGCGGGTGGCAAGGTTCAGCTTTCTATAATCCATGCATATTCTCCAACCCGTAACAGTTCTAGTGGATATCAGCTCGTTTTTATCATTTCTTACGACTGTCATACCCCCCTTCTTTGGTACACACTGTACTGGGCTAACCCAGCTGCTGTCGGAGATCGGGAAAATGATTCCCGCATCTAACCACTTTATCACTTCTTTCTTTACCACTTCCTTCATATTTGGGTTCAACCGTCTTTGGTGTTCCCTAGAAGGTCTGTGTCCCTCTTCCAAGAGAATTTTATGCATGCAATAAGCTGGGTTGATCCCTTTGATGTCTGCCATCGTCCAGCCAATGGCAGTCTTGCATTCATAAAGTACCTGAAACAACTATTGTTCCTACACATCTAGCAACCCAGATGATATAATAACTGGTAATGTAGAGCTAGGTCCAAGAAATGCATACCTGAGGTGCGGTAGTAAAGGTTTCAGCTCTAACTTGGGTGGTACTTCAACTAAGGGCTTGGCTGGTGGGATCTCTCTCTTTTCCAAGTGTAATGGTTCAATTTCAAAAACCCTCGACCATGTCATTTTTCCTTCCAATGCTAATACCCATTCTGCTAGTTCCTCATCGTTCATATCATCTAAGTTCATCAAACATGCAGCCAAAGGATCCCCAACAGTTAAGGCTGCATCATCTTCTTCCAGTATCACGTTCACGGAATCAATAAGAGAGCAGTTGGCGAACTCACTTGGTCGCCTCATAGACTTCTGCACATTGAATGTAATTTCTTCATCATTGAGCCTCATCTTAAGCTCACCAGTCTCACAATCTATGAGAGCTCTGCCTGTGGCCAAAAATGGCCTTCCCAAGATTATGGGAATTTCCTCATCTACTCGATAGTCTAGGATCACAAAGTCAGCAGGGAACACAAATTTCCCCACTTGTACTAACACATCGTCCAGAATACCCGACGGTCTCTTTACCGTCCTATCAGCAAGTTGCAGCAGCATGGAAGTAGGCCTGGCTCTACCAATCCCCAGTCTTTTATATATAGCCAGTGGCATCAGATTAATGTTGGCTCCTAAGTCACATAGGGCTTTGGCGAAAGCGAAGTTGCCAATGGTACAAGGAATTGTAAAACTCCCTGG
This sequence comes from Nicotiana paniculata, assembly GCA_005239505.1. Taxonomy (NCBI): domain Eukaryota; kingdom Viridiplantae; phylum Streptophyta; class Magnoliopsida; order Solanales; family Solanaceae; genus Nicotiana; species Nicotiana paniculata. The sequence continues at coordinate 7,657 of ML326410.1, read as the reverse complement.
GTCAGCCAACTTTTCAGCAATAGGACGTGTCACCACCGCACTACAAGTCTGGGTAAGGGTGACAGTAGCCAGGTCTTGGAAGTCAAATTTTCTGGACATCAAGTCCTTCATCATTTTAGCATAGCTAGGCATTTCCTTCAATGCATCAATCGATGGGATATTTACCTGTATCTGCTTTAGCATGTCCAATAATTTCTTATACTGCTCATCCTTCTGATATTTTTCCAGCCTTTGAGGGAATGGAGCTGGTGCTCTTTTTTTCTATTATTTTTTCTTTTTCCTTTTCCACTACCACATCAACTGCTGGTTCTGGGATTTCCTCAAGTTCTTTCTCAGCTTCACCTTACTTATTAACTTCTCCTTCAGTTGGCTGCACTGTGCCCTTAGTCAATGGAGTTGAGTCATCAATTTCATTAGGTACCTGCACCAATGTGTTTGTCTATCTACTTTCATGCCTCCTTTCTTGTTCTAGGTCCAGGTCTCTGCCATTGCGGAGAGTCACTTCCATTAACCATTTTGGGCCCTGGTCCCTTGGATTCACCTGAGTATCAGAAGGTAAAGTTTCGTAAGGACAATTGTTAACTGCATTTGAAATCTTCCCCAGCTGCATTTTGATATTTTTAATAGCTGAGTCATGGGCATCTACTCTTTCGCTGATCTTAGCATTTGACCCAATAACCTGTTGCATCATATCTTCTAACCTGGAGAACCCATCTTCTTGCCTTCCCCCCTGTTGTTGCTGAGTAGGGTAGTATGATTGTTGTTGATTCTGGTGGGTATAACCGTGCGGCCTCTGATATGGTGTTGCATTGCCTTGTGGTCTCATGGCACCCATATTTCCACTATTCTTCTATTGGTGAGGCGGTCTATATGGTTGAACTTGTTGACCCTAGTCATGCCCCCCTTGTCTCTGACGTTCATAATTTGACACATAATTCATATTTTCTGGATAAGGAGCGTGATCACATTCTGCATTCCAGTGGTTATCAAGTGGTTGACTAATGCACGATGTGCATAAGCCCCCTTTGGTTGTGTCTACGATGTGTACTTGCTGCTTTTGTCCTGATTCCTCCACCTTCTTAGTTAGTATGCTCATTTGTGTTATCAAGGTGGCCACGTTCTCTGCAATAGTATTGGATGGATGTAATGGCATTGAGTGAACTACAGGAGTAATGGGTGCATTCCTGGTTGTCCATCCTGAATTTTGTGCCATTTTATCGAGTAGGATCTGACTTTGTCTCCACGTTTTGCTCAAGAATGATCCACCAGCTGAAGCATCAACATTTGCCTTAACAGTATCATCCATACCCATATAAAAACGCTGCCCCAACATCTGCTATGGAATAACATGATGTGAGCAGATAACCAGCATTCCCTTAAATCGTTCCCATGTCTCCTATAATGTTTCAACTTGTTTCTGTCTGAAGCTCAAGATTTCATCAATTTGTTCAGCAGTCTTGTTGGGTGGATGAAACTTGTTCACGAACTGCTTAAATAACTCCTCCCATGTGGTAATGAAATTGATGGGGAGTGAGTTTAGCCAAGTCTGGGCAGCGCCAGTCACTGAGAATGGAAACAACAACAGTTTTATTGCCTCCTAAGTGACGTTTGGCCGCCTCTGTGTTTTGCAAATTGACAAGAAGTTTTTCAAATGCTGCTGGGGGTCTTCGATGTATGCCCCTGAGAATAGTCCCTTGTTCTACAATAAGTGCAACATATTATTTGTTATCTGGAAGGACTCGGCCTGTATCTGAGGGACCTGTATCGCAGTGGCCAAATTCTCAGTTGTGGGTTGTGACCAGTCATATAAAGGAGCCTCTGCCCCAATTTTAGCGACTGGGTCTACCACATCATCCCCATTATTGTTCTTGTTGTTTGGATCTTCCATGTCGGGTTCAATTTGTTCAATTGGTGGTTGCTGTTTGCTTTTTCGGTTAGTCCGGTTTAGGCCTTGAAAACTTTCTCGGAGTCTGATAAGGCTTAGACTACTTCACCAGTTCTCGATGAGTTTCTAGGCATGCACCTGCTACACGTTAGCAAATGTTAAACTTTCAATGTATAAACGAAAATTTGAAGAAAATTGACTATATTTCAGAATTTTGTATNAGTCGATCCCACAGGGAATTTACGTATCAATCAAGTCTTTAGAATACGCAACTTTTACTCAATCAATTCTCTCAAGACTTTTTTAATATAAATTGGTGATGTTTTACTAGTTCTACTAACAATAATAATAACTAACGATTACGAACAATGTGTTGTAAACAATTATGATAAAGGTATAAGGCTATGGTTTCCCCCGTTGGTGAACTTACTTCTCAGATATTTCATATAACTTGATTATTATCTCTATCAATCATGAACACTCTATCTACCATAAATCTCTCTCAAGTAATTATGATAATTTACTAGACGCACTCTCTCAAGTTACGCTAGCTAGATTGCATTACAGTTCACTTTAATTTGCACCCGAAGTATCGTTATCTCTAATCCAACCTCTAAACCCTCGGTTATGACTTTCGTCTATACTNAACCAAACTATATTAATATCACCATAAGTTTATCCCCCAACGGGTTCCACCAAAACCCTAGATTAAGAAAATTAGCTACTCATATTCATAAGAATCAATTCTAAAATAACTTGCATAATTGAATTACAGAGTAATGAAATAAGGAGATAAAAATCAGTGTTTCTGCTTTGCTGAGTAGTAATCCACAGGCTTTTCTTCACTTTAATGGCTTCCCCCTTCAAGTTGTGTTTTTGGGTCTATTTATATGTTTGGGATACACCCTAAACGTGTATGAGACTTCTATTCCAACCGGGAAACACTTAAAACTCTTCAAAACTCGAATTTGACCGGATCAGGGGCCAGGCGTTACAGGCCAAACGCCTGGATAACGCCTGGCCAGGCCTGGCGTTTGGGCTCTGACTAGGGGTGTGCATTCGAATCGGTTTATCGATAGATCGAATCGATTATTTGTTATCGATTTATCGATATCGATTTATCGATTTCGATTTCTATTCCGAAAATTTTCTTATCGAGTTATCGATTTCGATTTCGATTTCGATTTTGTCCACTTCGCTTATCGATTTATCGATAAATCGATAAGAATTTTTTTTTTTTTTTTACCCGTGGTTTTCTTTATCCTAACTTATTATTTCCATTTTCCTCTACCCTTATTATTTTCTAATTTTACCTACCCTATTATTTTCTTTCCTCTTCACGCTGTTTCTGCCTCAAGATTTTCCCCTACGGCCCTACCCTCCTGCCCCTTTAGAGATAACTGCTGAAACCTTAAATTTTCTATACTCAAAATTCCTCCTTTCTCGGTTTCTTCCACAGATCTGGTAATTCTCTATCTCCAAATGGGTTCTCTCAGTAAGTTGATTGTAATTTGGTAGAAGTTCTTTTGGTCAGTTAGGTAAGGAGCTGAAGAATAATTAGTCTGCCTGAATTAAATCAATTAATCTTAGTATAATTTGGTATGATATAGTAATGATTAGCCGTCTATCTCTATTAGCTATCCACTATTTATACATGTTTTACACATTGTATACATATATTAAGTAAGGGTACTAAACATGACAACATCGCTTAGAGCTAGCAAATTTTCTTATTGGTGGAATCCCGCAAATTTTCTTATTGGTGTAATCGATAACCGAATCGATAAGCTCCAAAAATTGGTAAACCGAAATCGAAAAAATCGAAACCTTATTGAAACGATAACGATAAGCACATGTACAAATCGATAATCGATAAGTAATTATCGATAAAGGTCAAAATCAAATCGATAAATCGAATGCACACCCCTAGCTCTGACGCCTGAATAACGCCTGGCTAGGCCTGGCGTTTGGGTTCTAGGGCCTGGCTAACGCCTGGCCTCACCAAGCTTTATACCCCGAACGCCCGGCTATAGCCTGGTGCACTCCTCTTCGCCTCTTGAGCGTATTTTCGACGTTTATGCATCCATTTAGCTCGGATTCCATCTCCAATTCACCTACACATGAAATAGACTCCATTATGCACATACAAAGTGTATTTTTTACCATTAACGCACGTAAAATGTAAGGCATATAACGTGTTAAACCATGAATTCTAGCCACACATCAGTCTCGCCACCTACCAGCCTTATGGCTCCCCCTTGAATGTGTGTCATCATTTTGAGGCCTTCAAGTGAATCAGAGGCGGTTCACTCACCTCCCATGGTTTCTCATGCCATTTTTCGGCCATCCATGGCCGTCCGAGTAAGATATTTACCGCTTTCCGATTAACACCGGTGATTTTGAGTTACTTCTCCTTCTCTCTGGGTTCTCTTTGAAACCCTAACTACTAAACTCTTGATTTTCTTAGATCTGTGATAAATCTGGGTATATCCAGAGTTATCTTGCTACTTTCCCTTAAAGGTTTTCCGATTTTATCAAAACGACTCTTCATCTTCGAACTAGGGTTCTTAAACACCTTTTCAGAAATGCTTCTTTCTTCTGATTTTTGTATTAATCTGTGAGTCTCTATGTTTAAAATATTTGTTTAAGCTTTCTCCTCTATTTGAGTTATTCTGTTGAAAACCCTAATTTCCTTAGTTCTAATCCTAGGATTTTGAGTTATTTCTGATGATATATTCTATCATGTGTACTGTTTTCTCATGAATACTGTGATTCTGTAATTTTTACCCTATGTTTGCTTGTTAGGGTTTCTGATTGCAATTATTCCTGCCTATTATGTGATTCACTCGATTGTTGTTCATCAATGTTGTTGAATCTTCACTTCTCCTGCCTGTATTACAATTATTCTGTTAATTTAAGACCATGCTCTATGTGAATCCCTGATTCATGTGATTTTGCCCTATGTTTGCTTGTTAGGGTTTCTAATTTTCGTCTATTTGTGAGTTGATTCTGTCTGTTCTCATAAGCTTGTGCCAATTCCTCCTAAATCAGTATCATTTTCTATTTGTGAATCCTTGAATCTCTATGATTGATACTTCACTGATTTTGAATAATGTTGACTGACTGATTTCGAGTATTTCCTTATCGTGTGATATTTTCCTTAATTGATAATGATTCCCTGTGATTAAAACCTCATTCAAGGACTCTCTTACTAATTTCCAGAATTAAACTTGTCCTGCCTTATTTTTGTGAATAAACCTGCTGTCAAATTAATTATTATATACTTTCCTTAATTGGTATATTCTGTACTTAGACTCAATCATATGCTCTATACTTTTACTACCTCTTATATGGTAAAATCAGTCTTTCTCAACTGATTTTCTTTCCTTGATTATCCCTGTTGGTATCTGTTTGAGCTGTGACTCCTTGATTAAAGGGAGTACTTGTATTAATTGGATTCTAATTGTGATTACTTCCATAATTATGCTAAACCTTTATTTGTTACCTTATTTTCTGCCTATTTTCAAAATTATATATACTCTACTCTCTCATTAGCACAACACGAACTAATATGTTCAACTCTCTCTCTCTCACACAACTAAAAACTCTCTGCTCTCTCTCTCTTTTCTGTGCTAGTTATTACTATTCTAAGTTAGTCGGCTGCAAGCCAAGGCTAACTACTATGCATCTCTTATCTTCCGCTTTGTGTTACTGCTTTCTTCATTTCACTGGTATGTTCTAATTCAGATTTCTCAGTTCTCAAACCAACATGTTTCTACTACTGTTGCAATTCATTGTGTTTCTAATTTTCTTTTACTTATTATTTTTTTGTTCAACATGTAACTAGGATCCTGAACTCCATTCACATGATAAGTTATACTCTATTTGTCATAACCATCATGTCTTTATGTACTTGATACATGTTCTATGTGAATCATCATGCCTATGTTTGGTACATTAGTTTGATTAGGGTAAATCCTACTGTCTTGAACTATTTGGTCCTGTTATGTTAGTATAATCCTATACCCTAATGTATCCCCCCAATCCCCTGAATCCTTAGGAACTTCTGCTTATGTACTGCCTGCTACATGTTTGCCCTCACTGTATTGGTAAAAAAAGAGCTTCACGCATGTAATAAATCTTCATGATTCAGTAGTCTACGTGGAGCAATGAAGACACGATAGCTGGACGGGACTCTAAGAAGAGGCACGAGGTAAAGAGGCACGGCAAATCACATCCATGGGTTAATTAGCTACGGAAGTCTCAACCTGATTGAGAAGATTAAGAGACACGGTCAAAAGCGTATTTGGACAGAATAAAGGGCAGATCAAGAGATATTCAAATTAGAGATCCATACGTTACACAACATTCACTCAACAGTTACGGTTGATTCATTGCAACGTTACATTAGAGTCATTATTAGTCATTAATGCTCAATCACCAAAAAAGGTAGACGTTATGTTAGGAAATTCCCTATATAAAGGAGAAAAATATAACCTGTAAAGAGAGAGAAAAAACATTTGAACTACTATTGCAGTATACTTACTTTTTTTGCATCTTACTGCTTTCCATTTACAAGTTTTCCTACAATTATAATCTTATTCTTTGGTTATCTGATTCCCGTGTTCTTCTTAAAATAACTTTGGGCAAAGAATCCAATTCTTTGGTTAAAAAAATTGGTTCCGTTTCCAGGAATCTGATAATCTTTGTTTGCTTTTCAAGCGATATCCTCTGAACTATGTCGAACTCCAACGACAACAACCAGAAAAGGAATGGAACCCCAGTTCCATCGCCTTCAGGAACCCCACGTGGTTCAAAGGAACAATCCCCATAAAGATCCAATAACAACAATGATAATAATGATCAAACGGTGGAACAAGATCGGGTAAAGCAAATGATTGCAGAGTATGTGAGCCAAGCTTTGCAAGAATTTGTGAGGGGATTACCGGCAGCGTTACCTGCACCACCGACACCCCCCCCCCATAATACCATCACCATGGAAAATCCTCAATCTGGGTTGGCAAACTCAGGAAGGGGAGATACTCCTAATGAATCTCTCGAAGCGAGACCAGGTATGTCTAATAACTCTGAATTACAGACTTTATTACTAACTTAGCAGAAACAGGTGAAGGAACAAAATGATCGAATCGAAAAAATTCTTGGAGTACCACATGTTATCAAAGGCATTGACGTTGATAGATATTCTCAACAACCTTGGAAACCAAGCGCAGCACCCGTACTCATTCCAAAGAAGTTTAAAATGCCTAACGTACCTAAATATGATGGGACAACCGACCCACGCGACCATGTAACTGATTTTACCACCGAGTGAAGGGCAACGACTTAATAAAACAAGAAATTGAGTCGGTCCTAGTTAAAATATTTGGAGAAACACTTACCAAAGGGGCGCTAACCTGGTATTCTCTTCTCCCTGGGACCATCGGGACGGGAAACTCGTCACAGGTTCGAAAACACCAGGTCAGATTATGGACACCAAGCAGAGATGCAGGCTCGTCCTTATCTAGATCCAGAAGGGATCAAGATCAACGACCTAGAGGTAATGCGCGAATCGGAGATCATACCTTTAATGTAAGTACCTCCGAACTAGTTTCAGTGTTAAGAAATTTGGGTGATAAGGTTCGATGGCCCAAAGAGATGAGGTCGAATCCGAATAAGAGGAACCCAGATCTCTGGTCTGAATTCCATAAAGATCACGGACACAGAACTGCAGATTGCAGATTTTTGCAAGGTGAGGTAGAACAATTATTGAAA
>MDKI01144114.1:0-29035 GCA_005239505.1 Nicotiana paniculata | reverse complement strand
TTTTATTCTACTTGCAATTATAGTCTATGTTATCTTAGAAAAGCATGCCTAGTTGCCCTAAATTGCCTATTTGCTTAAGTTGCTTCAATTGTACTACGTGAAGCATGTTAGGCTAGAACTACTTGTTGCCTTGTATTTTTGCACTCTATTTCTGAATATCTTCTTGTTGTGGCTGCATAGGATTCTGGTAGCTCCACCCCCTTGTTTGTTTACTTTGGGACTGCGGGTTAGATTCCCGATAGATCCCCCTGCACATTTACTTTGGGACTGCGGGTTAGATTCCCGATAGATCCCCCTGCATATTTACTTTGGGACTGCGGGTTCGGTTCCTGATAGATCCCCATGCACATTGATAGCTGGACTACGGGGCGGTATCCCGGGAGATCCTTCGGATATACACATATGATGGACTACGGGACGGTATCCCGGGAGATCCACTAGACAGTTGAGAAAAGGACTACAGGACGGTATCCTGGGAGATCCTCATTGTTACCATTGTTATTGAGATATACATATTCCATGTTTACTCCGCTCTTTGTGTTTTTGGGTTATTGCCTTGTTTAACCTGTCTTATTTCATTGTTGTACTCATTATTACTGCCTGTTTTCATACCGTAAGTTCCTATTATATTGTTTAACCTCAGTAGGGCCCTGACCTTCCTCGTCACTACCCGACCGAGGTTAGGCTTGGCACTTACTGAGTACTGTTGTGGTGTACTCATGCCCCTTCTGCGCATGTTTTTCATGTGCAGATCCAGGTACCTCTACCCAGACGCACTATCCCCGAGGTGGAGAGATCTAGCAGAGACTTCGAGGTACATCTGCCGTGTCCGCAGACCGGGAGTCTCTATCTTATTCCAGCTTTACTGGAAAGCTTTTTTTTCCCTTCCTTACAGTTGTTTAGACATTCTGGAGTTAGAGCAGTGTATTACATTTCTTTTAGCCTGTGTTTCCCGCGAGTTTCCGGGTTTTGGGGTGATATTGTAGACTTCCACATTATTGGGTTATATATGCCGAGCGGCATTTATATACAGACTTTCTTTAGTTGTTCAGTTTTAATTAATTATTCCGCAATTTACGTTGTTTTTCCGCATTTTTAGGCTTACCTAGTTATAGGGACTAGGTGCCATCACGACATGTTCACGGAGGGCGAACTGGGGTCGTGACAACGGCCGGCCGGGTCGTTACAAATTCATATCCTAAAATTTTAATTCATATCCAAAAAGTTCAATTCGATTCACAAGAACAAATCCTAAACCCTAGATTCTAACTAAACTATTCAAGACAATACAAAGTATAATTCAAATCTAACTAAACTATTCAAGACTAATTAAACTAATTAGTTAATAAAATTAATTAATGAAACTAATTAAAACAAGACCTAAACCCTAGTCCTCAATAAAAATACAATGTTCAAATAATTAAAACACTAATTGAAACAATAAAATACAATGTTCAAATAATTGACAAAACCTAGAAATAACAAAGAAATGGGTTTTATTTCAAACCTAGAATTTTTAGGTGGAGAAGGAGAGGGTCGGCAGTACGGTGGCAGTGGCAGCTCCTGCGACGCCGACGGGCAGTGGCTACGCGGGGTGGGGAATGAGATTTGTGTGAGGGAAATAGAGAAGGGGAGGGAAAGGTATTGAGGGAGGAGTTAGGAAAATTTTGGGGAAGAAAATAAGAGAAATGGGTGGAAACCCGTTATTTTATTCTGTATTTCCGAATTACCGACCAACGTTGGTCGGTAATTTTGGTCGGTCTTTACGTGTTGACCGTTTGACCAAAAATCGACCAACGTTGGTCGGTTTTTTTTTAAAAAAAAAGTTAAATTCTTTTTTTTTGTTTTTATTTCTTAAAATATTATAAGCTATAAAAAAATTATTATGAACTATAAAAAATTATTATTAACTATAAACATTTATTTTATTTAACTATACAATTATTATAAATAATTATAAACTATAAGCATAATCTTTACAAAAAATTATATTAACTAGGTAATTACTTTTAATAGATTATAATAGCATCTATGTAAGTAAAATTTTTAAGTTATATTTAAGTATATGAGTAACTTCACACACACACACACATATACTATATTGTAATTGATGATCAATCTTATACATTACTACGTACGAATAATTAATCAATTGATAAACTAATATAATATTATTCTATTTTAGGTAGACGTCTTGTTTTTTATATAATCGATATAGGTCAAAACGTTTTATTTTTAATATTCATCGATGCATCTAAATCGATATAGGTCAAAACGTTATAAGTCGATGAATCAATTTACAAGTCTATCAATCCCTAAAAGAACTCGACCCTATGTTCCTTTCGCTTCGTGTTCTTATATATATACGACTATCAAAGTGTGTGTGTGTGTGTGTATATATATACACACACACACACACATATACACACACAGACACATACACTTCATTGTAATACTTTAACTATATGTATAGCTTGTTATAGTATATGTTAGTGTGTGTATATATATAACACACACTTTGTTGTGCTACTTTAACTACATATATAGCATGTTATAGTATATGTTAGTGTATTCATTATTTGTATTATAAAAGAGTTAACAGATTACATTCATTCATCACTAATAATGCATGACATAGATTAATCGATATAGGTCGAGACGTTTACTTTTTACTATTAATAGATATAGGTCAAACGTTTTATTTTTAATGTTCAACGATGCATCCGAGTAAGTTATAAGTCGATGAACCAATTTAAAAGCAGATATATTTGATGATAAATTATATATACTAATTAGGATCTTCACAAGTCTATCAATCCTTTGGTCGGGTTCTTTTAGGCATTGATAGACTTGTGAAGATCCTAACTAGTATATATAATTTATCATCAAATATATTTGTTTGTCCATTGATTAATCGACTTATAACTTACTTAGATGCATCGTTGAATATTAAAAACAAATTGTTTGACCTCTCTCTCTCTCTCTCTCTCTCTCTCTCTATCTATCTATCTATCTATCTATCTATATATATATATATATATATATATATATATTACACGCTTCGTTGTACTACTTTAACTATATATATATAGCATGTTATAGTACATGTTATAGTATATGTTAGTGTATTCATTATTTGTATTATAAAAGTGTTGACGGATTACATTTATATTATTTAGATAGAAAATATAAAAGTGATTTTTAATTTTGACCAATGTTGACCTAATAACCGACCAACTTTGGTCGGTTATTTTCCAGAAATTAAAATATACCGACCAAAGTTGGTCGGTAAATGCTTCCCCTGTATTAACCGACCAACTTTGGTCGGTAATTTTAAATAAAATTTCTGTATATTTTATAAAATATTTTAAATAATAATATAACTATTAAAATTTTAAAAACTGGGTCCACATTACCGACTCGGTAATGTGAAAGTTTCTTTGACTAAGCAAGTCTGACCAACTCGGTCAACTTGTTGACCAAAACTTTGGTCGGTATTTTATTTAAAATAAATGTAAAATATTTTTCTCCTATTTAACGACCAACTTTGGTCACTTTTTTTGACCGACCAATTTTGGTCGGTAATTATCGAATTTCTATTAGTGCGGGGAGAAGTGATTAGGCAAGACGTGGCGCAACTTCAACTGACTGAGGACATGACCCTTGATAGGAAGGTATGGAGGTCGAGGATTAGGGTAGTAGAGTAGGTAGTCTAGAGTGTTCATGACAGTAGTATTGGCATGCAGTCTCGCTTTCTGTTGGTAGTAGTTTTTATGACTAATCGTTGTTTCTTTCATTGTTGATCACCTTACTATCTGGTTGTTTTTATTTTGTTTTATATGGCTTTTTGGTGTTGTCCCTTCTTGTCTATATTTTCATTAATATGGTGCTTATGCTTTCCTAAGCCGAGAGTCTATTGGAAACAACCTCTCTATCCTCACAAAGTAGGGGTAAGGTTTGTAAACACACTATCCTTTCCAAACCTCACAGTGTGTGATATTACTGGGTATGTTATTATTGTAAACTATTTCACGTACGGATGGTTTTGATACACTCAGATAAAGAAGTAATATATGCAGATAGAGATTGAAGCTTGAAGATTCTGTTATGATGCTAAAAAGACCACTAACCAAATGATGCTAAGACCTAATTATGTTCCCTTTCGAATAAATCATCAGCTCCAAATTTACGCTTTGTTTTGAAGCCTCTACTTTAAGAAAGATTTTGAACTTTATTCCTCAAGCAAAATCACTGGAGCCTGGAGACCTCGATCAGTTCCCACCATCCCAGATTTCTTCTGAATATATGCTTTGATTAAATGATATTTTTAGCATATCTTAGGCATGATCTCCTGTTCTTCTGGCGTCTCAAACTATGCATATATTGTTGGCAATATAAAATTATTGTCAATATTTTTCACCTTACTTTCCAACAATCACATGCAAAAAGAATTTTAAAGTACGCACGTCATCGATCACAACCAAACTCAATGTATCCCTAAATTTGGATTCAACTGTGTCTACAGATAGGCCCAAGAAAAAAGAAAATACTCATTACAATGGCATCCATGGATGTTCATTCTCATATATATTTGAGTTACATAAAGAATTGATGCATATATACACATCATTTATTAATATAATTATCTTATACATTACATTAGGTAATGCTTGACAGAACAGACAATAATACTATGATAGGCTTGATGTAACCACAAGTAACAAAGACACAGGAAAGCGTATTCAATGGGAATGAATCTTGAAGTTAAGGGACTTAGTCAGCCAAGCTTTCCAACCTCTTTTTCCATTCTGGGCAATCTTATTTGCCCTTCCTTCTGTCATCAGTAGCTTCTTTTGCTTCTTACAGAGGATGAAATTCCTCACTCCTACTGATCCTATCGAGTCCAATGGTCCCAAAGCTGAAATATCAGTTCACACAGAACGTGATTGTTGGTTTTTTAAGAGACGGGGCACCAAAAATATTAAAAATATTGATCGAAAATGTCTCTCAATTTTTTATTAAACATAGAAGACTTTAAATTAAATAGCCAACTTGAGAACATAATTCTGCATAAGAAGAATTTAAAAATCCTAAAATATCTCAACAAACCTAAAAATCTAACAGAAATTTAAATTTTAAAAAAATAGATTTATCCTAAAACTAAGTTAATTACTTATTATGTTAAAAAAATGCTAACAGTAACTGAAGCAAATCATCAACAGTGATCAATGCCCACAAATGTTAGAAGTACTATTGAGTACTGAACATATAGTAAGTAAGCGCAAAAAAGAAAAAAAAAAAGGAAAATCTAATACACCAATAAGATTCATTTCTCGAGCGAGGCTTAAGTGGATGAGCACCTACACCATCATCAAACGGTAGACTAGAGGTTGGAGTTGTGTCTTGTGTGGAAGATAAGAATAATGTATGAGAAAATACATGCAACTAGTCCCTCATTTCATTTATTTAAACGTTTAAATATTTGTTACCTTAAATTAAAGTTTGAATTTGAAAGAAAACTTTTAAATGCAGTTAGCTAGAAATTAAAGGGTTACGTTGTTTCTGTTAAGATAGCTATGTCTTAACAGACTTCTATAGGTAATACATGTCTTTTGCACCCACTGTTTTTTCTTTCTGTTCTAAAAGAACTCACAACATATTCTTATCTTACAAGACATGAGTTACCTAAATGTATTGCACGTCTTTTGCCTCAGATTCTCTAAATCCTCTTCTCTTCTGTTCTAAGAATATTCTTGTGGACGTTCAAGTTTTGCTGAACTTAAATTTTGTTTGACTTTGTAATTCCGAAAACAATTCCATTACTCACCCATCAAAAACAACATACTAGCTGGGGGAATAAATTCCATAAGTACAATGAATATCTTACAGAAGTCACCAATTATGTAGTCCTGCGGTTTCGTTTACTCCACAGTAGCGGCGGCAAAATGAATTAAAAAAAAAATAGTTATCATAATGAATTTTTCAAAAACGGGAGAAATATGAATAAGAACCTTATTATCCACTTAGAAAGTGGATGACCAATAGATAACTATAATATATTTAACTTTTATATTTGTAAAGACTTAAGTTATGGGTTACTCAAGTTTGGGAAACTATTAATTCTCTCAAAAGTGATCATATTCAAGAAGGTATAGATAATATGGATCCACTCGTTAACCCATTTTCTATCTGTATTAAATATGGATTGAATCGAATAATTTATCTATTTTTGCTCTATCCGTTTTCGACCCGCTAGTTTGTCATAAAGGTGTCAGGGAGCCAGGCCCGTTAATCGGCTCCCAAATGACTTGATCATAACGGGTCGTACCAGTCTGGTTAACCGGTACGAAAAATCTACCCGGCACAGGCCGGTCCCGTCCCAACCCAGCCCTACCCGCCCCCTTACTATCAAGGCCGGTCCGGTCTAAAATCGGCCGGGGCTGGTCCGGAACCGGGCCAGCCGGCCCGTTTGACACCTATAGTTGTCACCCCTACTCCACAGAGTGAACGAACACAGTTGGTAAGATTAAAAAAAGGAAAATAAAACCCAAAGATTAAGATATATATTGTGTACCATCAAGTCCAGCACTGGCTGGGTAAAAGAAGAAATCATTGACTTGAGAGCCCAGAAGTGGAAGTCGGCCCTCACGAGCATATTGTTTCAGAGCAGTGTCAACAACTCCAGCAACCTTATCATTCTCACTCACTACAAATCTTAACGGTCCAGCACTTCCCAAGACATTAATCGTGATCAAGAACCTAGTATTCTTTATTGGCTTCTGCAAAGATTTCTTCTCCATCTCTCCTTTCTTTTTATATAGTCAAGAATTTCTTAGATCTTCAAGCTACAGAGCTGAAGTTATTGAATATAATAAGGAAAAAGATGGGATTATAAGTTTCTATGAATATTGATCTCAAGGGTCAAGGCCAATACAGCGATAGTACCAGGCTTCTTTAACAGAGCCAAAAGAGAGAAAAAACGAGTAGTAAAGAACAGCGGGCATCAAAATTTTGATGATATCAACCATTCAAGCCGTGAGGTGCTCTTGCACAGGCTTCTGCAAAAGAAGAAAAAAAGGCGTGGAGGTATGAAATAGGGAATAGTTGGAAAAGTTAACGTCAACTACGCAACTTCTGGCAGAGGAAGAAATAAAAAAGGAAAGGTTGAGCTTCTTGAAATGTGACTCTGGATTCTTGCTCGGCTTTTTCGGCAAATGCAATGCCTCTCTTTCTATTATATACAACTAGTATAAAGAATTTAGGTTAAATACATTACTCCTATTAGTTAGTGTAAAGAATTTATGCAAGATGGGTACGCATTAAAAATAATTGATTATAGCGAGTTATTACTTTATGATAGAATTTAAGAGTCTATCAAACTATATAGAGAACCGAGTTCTCTATTAGTTCCCACATAACACATGTACACTGCAGTAAGTTAAAGGCACAATGGAGTTTTACGTGGAAAACTCCCAGCTCACGAGATCAAAACCACAACTTACCCTTGTAGGATTTCAATTTCTCTACTGAGCAATTTTAGATTACAACCTATTGTAACCTAGGAATTAACCTCTTAATCTCTCACTAACTTGTAACACTGTATTACAAGCCACTTTGTAATAACTCTATTACAAAGACTCTAAACCTAGGAATTAACCTCTTAATCTCTCACTAACTTGTAACACTGTATTACAAGCCACTTTGTAATAACTCTATTACAAAGACTCTAAACCTAGGAATTAACCTCTTAATCCCTTACTAACTTATAATATCCTATTACAAGCCACTTTGTAATAACTCTATTACAAAGACTTTACAATTTGACTAACTCTAGCCAAGACAGAAACACAAGGGTTTATGATTTACAAAAGATTTTCTACAGACATGGTTCTAAGTAAGCTGGGTAGAAGTTACAAATGAAGAACAAATTACAAAGATTCAACAAACCTAAGAACATGTAATAACTGCAATACATGGAACTGGTCCTTAGTTATGTTGTTCTTCGTTCTTGATGCCCTTGAGAATCAGTTGCAAGATTGACACAGACTTGAGAGAATGCTTGATGAGTTCTTGAATGTGCAAGTAATTTGTTTTTCCTTTGCTTGATGTTAATATCTCATTTGTGACATCACTTGGATGATGTAAGCAAGTTAGGTAAAGAACATTCCCCATATAGTTGACTGCTGCACTGTTTCTGCACTGTAGCGTATGCAGGCAGCAACTTTACAGCTGTGAAGAGTTGACTTGTACAGTTACCTCGGGAACTGGTAGCTATCTGTTCCTTCTGCTGTTCCTTTGACTCGGAAGAGTTGAATTGTATCCCCAACTAGAGACATGTTGACTTGTACAGTCACCTCGGGAATTTGTAGCTAATTGTTCCCTCTGTTGTTCCTTTGACTCTAAAGAGTTGAACTGTGTCCCCAACTGGAGACTTGTTGATCTTTAACTTCTTGAGGATATGTATTAGGTTCCTTATTTGGTTCTTGACAGTAAGTTTGTTAGATCATCAAAACATAAAACGAAAGTATTTATAACCTATCAATTTTCCCTTTTTGATGATGACAAACTTAAAATTGATAATACTGCAAAGAGCCACAAAAACCAGATAATGTACCAGGAACCTCACAAAGTTCCCCCTGAGTTTGTACTTCCCCCTTAATCGGTGCACTGAATCTTCTTGATTCTCAATTTATCTTCCCCCTTTTGGCACCATTAAAAACACAAACAAGCAAACAATGTAAAAAAGTCTAGATGACAAACTTATAATTCAAGTTTCCCCTAAGAACCAGATTGAATTGTATTCCCCCTAAATCCGTTCCCCATCTTGTTAATCTGTTTCTCATCTTGTTCCCCCTCAATTATTTTCCCACCTTTTGGCATCATAAAAAGATCAGTAACAAACATTAAGCAATAAGAAGTCCATCTTGATTAACTCATGCCACATGTGCACACATACATGACTAAAAATAGAACATAAGAGCAAGGCATACACAGCAAAATGAGGAAGCTTTCATCAATTTTGGATAATTAAGCAGGGAGCAGTTCCATTGTTTCCAGATACATCCACAAAATAAAAACAGCAAAAACAAAAGTACCAGTCATAAACATCATCAGAACTAAAACAAAGGACAAACACTAAGAACTTGACACTTGGGAAAAGAACACTGTTTAGGGAGCACTGGAAGGGAAGTGCCTGAAAGAGGAGGCAAGGGTTCGAAGAAGGATGTCCATTCAAGCATTGGCTGACACCTGCTCGTTGAGCAGTCTCTCCTTCAGGTCCTCAACCTGTTTCCTGAGGACGGCATTTTGTCTTGTCAGATGGGTAACATCTGTGCTTTGAGAGCTGCTGGAACCAGGTGCCTCCTGAATCTGACTAAGCTGACCTTCGAGAATGGAATTCCTTGACTTCAGCTTCCTTATGTATGACCCCACAACACCTTTTTTTGTCAATTTTTCCTTAAGACGGACTCAAATTCTTCTTCCTTTTTTTTTTATTTTTTGCAACCTCGTGATAGGTCTCTTAAATGACGACCCCTAGGGAGGTGCCTTTCTACTCCTAGCACTAATAAAACTCGCCAGAGCCACATTATCATAATCTTCTTCTTCATTATCCTCCTCCTCCTCCTCCTCAAACCAAGATCGCATCTCAGGAACCACACTTGTTAATGGCTCAACATAGAAATGATGAGAGGGAGAGGGAACAGGATCAATACTGACCTGGGGTTCTTGTGGAGAACCAGGGGTTTTATCCCAAGTGGAAGCAGAGGGCTCCTCTTGGGCGGAGGAATCAGGTCCCTCAATTGGTTCCCCAGTAGTACTGTCAGGTGCCAAAGTTTCGACAGGCACCAGTTCCCTACCCTCGACCTCTGCACCATTTTATTTCTCCCCGAGACTTAGATACAAACTCATAACCTCCGACTAGAGTTCCCTCAGCAGCTATTGACAACATATTTTTGTTAGCTTCCTGTTCTTGTAAATGATTTTCAGACATGGTGGAGTGTAGTGGGTTGAAGAAGAGAGTTTTTTTTTTTATTTGAAGAAGAAAAGAGGAAATGTGGATTCTCTGATGTGAACAGTTATGAAAGTGACTGTGAGAGGATTTATTTAGTAGGGGTGAGGAACCGGTTAGGAATGGGTATCAATTTTGGGTAGTCGGGTCGCTTCAGATGAGACACTTGAGTTTAAAAAGCGAGAAAGAGAGAAACTGAAAATTTAATGACGTAGCATAGTTTCAGCCGTTTAAAAAATTATGCATGAGAGTACAAAGGAACTACTAACCTGTGTCAAAGGAACCAGGTTCCTGACAGATTTTGCAAATGTAAGCCTCATCCTTTGACCAATGTGCAATGCGTTAGCTACTTGTTTCCTCTGTAATCGTCATGCGTGTCTACCTGTAACGGTATAGAGATGAGTTAGACTTTTCTAGAAAACACTTTTTAGCTATTTTACCTATACATTTCTTCCGCAGCCAATCATCAAAGGACCAGGTCCTCAGCTTGATTTCATCAGCCCTAGTGCCAAGCGATTCTTTTCAAATGCTCTTGCTCAGTGCTTTGGTGAAGATATCTGCAATTTGATCTTCTGTACTGCAGAACTTCATGCATATGTGCCCCTTTTCTTCATTATCTCTGAGAAAATGATGTTGCACATCAATATGTTTTGTTCTCTTGTGTTGAACTGAATTCTTGGCCATGTTGAGTGCACTAGTATTGTTTAGTAAGGGCACACACTCAGAGAACACACCAAAATCTTCCAGTTATTGTTTAATCCATAACAGTTGAGCACAACAAGATGCATCAGCCACATATTCAGCTTCTGCGGTAGAGAGGGCCACTGAGTTTTATTTTTCTTGTACCCCATGAAATCAGACATGAACCCAGAAAAAGTGCCATGCCAGAAGCGCTTTTCCTATCCACCAGATACCCAGCATAGTCAGCATCAACATACCCTATTAAGTCAAGGTTATCTCCTGAGGGATAGTAGAGAACCAGGTCCTGCATCCCTTTGAGATATCTTAGGATTCTCTTGGCAGCTTTCAGATGAGATTCCTGTTAACTTATCATTGTCCCCTTGGGAGTTTGCTTCACTTGTAAATCTAAGAAGAAATTCAGTTCCCCCATCATACTCATTTCTAACTCACTTCCCATGACTTTTGCAAATTCTTCACATAGCGAGTCAACTGTTGCTCCAAAGATGATGTCATCAACATAGATCTGCACAATGAGCAGGTTCCTTCCTCGTTTCTTCAGAAAGAGAGTGTTGTCAATTTTTCCTCTTGTAAAGCCATTTTCTAGAAGGTATTTTGACAACCTTTCATACAAAGCACGGGGAGCCTGCTTTAACTCATATAAAGCCTTGTCGAGTTTAAAAACGTGCTTCTAAACTCATCAAGTTTATTTCTGAATACCCACCTGGTTCCTATAATAGTTCTGTCAGAAGGTCGTGGAACCAGGTTTCACACACTGTTCCTCTCAAATTGATGGAGCTTTTCTCTTTAGTTCTGAGGAACAAGGTCCAAGTAAATCTGGAGTAGTCATCCACAATGACGAAAATATGTACCTCTTTCCTCCTCTACTTGGCACCCTCATAGGTCCACATAGATCCATGTGGAGGAGATAAAGTGGCCTTGAGATGCTAACTTTCTTTTTGGGATTTAAAGAGGATCTAACTTGCTTTCCTTTTACACATGCATCACACACCTTGTGATCCTTGAAGCTTGACTTGGGCAGACCAAGAACCAGGTTCTTCTTAACCAATTTGTTCAGCAGCGTGAAACTTGCATGACCCAGCCTTCTGTGCCATAGCTCAGCAGCACTCATACAGCTAAGATCCCCATTTTGCAAGGACTCAAAGTTAGCAAAATAGATGTTTTTGTATCTTTTGGCCACTAACATCACTTCACCAGTCACAAGATTTGTGACTGTGCATATTTTATATATGAATTGCACTTTATTACCCTTGTCACAGATTTTGGAAATACTCAGCAAGCTATACTTCAACCCCTTCACGTAGTACGCATTTTCAATAGAGTGGGAAAGAGACTTCCCGATCCTTCTAACTCCCAGAATGTATCCCTTCTTGCCATTTCAAAGGATACATTCCCTCCCTGCAGGGCCTTCAGTGAAAGGAAATCATTTGTACTTCCAGTCATGTGCTTCGAGCAACCGTTATCCATGTACCACTGTTGACTGCTCCCTTTCACCGTTCCCTGCACAAGGAAATCAAGGGTTAGACTTAGGAACCCAAACAAGTTTGGGTCCCTTGTAATGAGGAAAGGGGTGAATGAAGGCTCTTTTGGTCCAAGCAGGAATTATATGTTTTTTATGTGAAGGACCAGGTTCCTTAGCAGCAGTTACTTTTTCAGCAAAAACTTTATTTGTCTGTTGAGACTGAATTCTGGCCTTACATTTTCTTTAAAGTGCCTAGTGTTGCCACAGTGAGTGCAAAACCAATTGTCAGGTATAGTAACATACTTGCTATAAGGGTTGTAGGGAGATATTTCCCTTTTGAACCGATTCCCTGCATGTTTCCCTCATTGTTCGTATACATAGCAGTGATTGCATCAGAGGACCAGGTCCACTTAAGAGATTTTTCTAAGTCACGCTTCACTCTACCTAGATCTACCTGAAGTTGTCTATTTTTCTCAAGCTCAACACACATACTAGATTTTACTGATTTTAGCTTATTTTCAAGCCTAAGGTGTGCCTCACTTTCATCTTCCTTTCCCTTTTGAGTGTTCACAGGCCTACTTTCCCTTCTTAGTTCCTCAATTATTTCCTTTAGTTCTACAAATACTACCAATAGGCCATCTCTCTCATGCTCTATGTTTGTAATTCTCTCAGACAAGATATCATTTTCCCCTTTTAAACTCTCAATGGTCTCTTTTAGATCATCCATAACCACCACTAGATTATCTCTCTCGTGTTCTATTTCTCCTAGTTCCATGGTTAGAGCATTTTTATCACTGATGAGACTGTGACATGCATCAATTAAAACATTAGCTAAGGATATAAGCTTCTTTTTAGAATAGGATTTCAAATTTCTTAGAACATCCAGAAGGTTTACCTCATCATCATCGTCGTCATCTCCATCATCATGAGACTGCGCTATCAAGGGAATAAAGGTCATACTCAGCTGCTTCACTTTCCACTACCATCATAGAGCTGTCACCTTGCCCATCATATTCTTCGGATTCATTGGAAGAGTCTCCCCATGCAGCAAGAGCCCGTTTCATAACGTTGTCCGCGACGTCTTTTCTTTTGAATCTTCTGTCAGGAACCTGGTTCTTCTCATCCACCTTTTAAGTGTTGGTTTTGTAATGATCCTTCTTATGAAGAGGACAGTCTTTAATGAAGTGTCCAGGCTTTCCACACTTATGAAAGCAATCATTTTCTTTAAAATTCCTGCTAAAACTTCCTTTCTTTGGAATCCCACCATTTTTTCGAATCATCTTTTGGAATCTTTGAGTAAGCTACTCCATGTCAGATTCCTCACTACTTGAGTCTTTGTTAGCAGCCTTGAGAACCAGGTTCTTCTCCTTCTTGGACCCTCTTCTTTCAAGATCCTTCTTTCTCTTCATCTCATAAGTTATGAGATTTCCAATGAGTTCATCAATTGTCAGCTTCTGCATATCCTTTGCTTCGGTGATAGCGTTCACTTTACTTTCCCAGGAACCTGGTAAAACACTGAGTGTTTTTGGACCAACTTGTTTCTTGGGATGACTTCTCCAAGGGAGTGAAGCTCATTGATAATGAAGGTGAGATGTGTGTGAATAAATTGAATAGACTCATCCCCTTTCATCTTCAAAAGCTCATACTCAGTAGTAAGCATATCAATTTTGGACTGCTTAACCTGAGTAGTTCCCTCATGAGCATTTTGAAGAGTTTCCCAAATCTCCTTAGCAGACTGACAAGCTGATATGCGGTTGTATTCATCTGGTCCAATACCACAAACAAGAATCTTCTTTGCCCTGAAATTCTTCTTAATAGCCTTTCTATCAGTATTGTTGTAGTCTTTTCTTGTTTTTGGGACTGTAACTGTTCCTTCACCAATAGTTTTCATGGGAACAAAAGGTCCATCACAAATTACATCCCACAACTCTGAGTTCTCAACCATGATGAAGTCATGCATTCTTGTTTTCCACCAACCATAGTATTAGCCATTGAATCTTTGGGGTTTATAGGTTGATTGTCCTTCCTCAAAGTTTGGTGGAGCAGCCATGATGAGGATCCTTTCTAGGTGTTAACCTTTTATAAAGAACCTGCTCTGATACCAATTGATAGAATTTAAGATTCCACCACACTATATAGAGAATCAGGTTCTCTATTAGTTCCCACATAACAAACGCACACTGCAGTAAGTAAATGGCACTATGGAGTTTTACGTGGAAAACTCCCAGCTCACGGGATCAAAAACCACGACATACCCTTGTAGGATTTCAACTTCACTACTGAGCAACTTTAGATTACAACATATTATAACCTAGGAATTAACCTCTTAATCCCTCACTAACTTGTAACACTCTATTACAAGCCACTTTGTAATAACTCTATTACAAAGACTTTAAACATAGGAATTAACCTCTTAATCCCTCACTAACTTGTAACACCCTATTACAAGCCATTTTGTAATAACTCTATTACAAAGGCTTTACCACTTGACTAACTCTAGCCAAGATACAAACACAAGGGTTTATGATTTACAAAAGATCTTCTACAGACATGCTTCTAAGTAAGCTGGTAGAAGTTACAAATGAAGAACAAATAACAAAGATTCAACAAACCTAAAGACATGTAATAACTTCAATACATGGAACTGGTCCTTGGTTATGTTGTTCTTCGTTCTTGATGCCCTTGAGAATCACTTGCAAGATTGACACAGACTTGAGAGAATGCTTGATGAGTTCTTGAATGTGCAAGTAATTTGTTTTTCCTTTGCTTGATGTTAATATCTCATTTGTGACATCACTTGGATGAAGTAAGCAAGTTCGGTAAAGAGTATTCCCCATATAGTTGACTGCTGCACTGTTTCTGCACTGTAGCGTGTGCAGGCAGCAACTTTATAGCTGTGAAGAGTTGACTTGTACAGTTACCTCGGGAACTGGTAGTTATCTGTTCCTACTGCTGTTCCTTTGACTCAGAAGAGTTGAACTGTGTCCCCAACTGGAGACATGTTGACTTGTACAGTCACCTCGGGAATTGGTAGATATTTGTTCCCTCTGCTGTTCTTTTGACTCTAAAGAGTTGAACTGTGTCCCCAACTGGAGACTTGTTGATCTTTAACTTCTTGAGGATATGTATCAGGTTTCTTATCTGGTTCTTGACAGTAAGTTTGTTAGATCATCAAAACATAAAATGAAGGTATTTCATGTTAATATATATACGGCTTGTGTGAAGAGTAAGTACCCTATGTCAACTCAACCTAATAATACAAAAAAAATTGTACGTTACCAGTGGATGTACAAATACTAGTAGATAGCATATGACAAGTTCATGTATTCCAATCAAACTGATGTTTACAATTGAAGAATAAAGAGTAAACGTATAAGGTACACAGACAATATTTAAAGATATGGAGAAGTCTGGACTGCTAATTATCTCAGTGGAACTTATGTGAAGTAAATAGCAAACAGATATATAGTTTTTTATTTAAAGGTGAAATAAGAACAATAAAATGTTTTTCTTACTGGAACAAGGATATATAAATCGCTTAGATATTACTGAATTTATTCTATACAAACATAAAACATTTCTACAAAGTTGATAAACATCCCAAAACGAATTATATTAACTTAACAAATACCAGGCCTGAAGTATGTTATACATATAACGAGTGGCACGAGTCGCGTGATTTTGATTCTTGAATTCTCAAGTTTAATGCTCTCATAGAATAAATAAAGAATTAAGTGGAAAACACAACTACAATTTATTAAGATTTATTTAAACCATAATGGAGTCAACAAAATTAAGTTACATAAGCAAAATTGGTTTCTTTTTTAATTTTAGTAGAGTACTAAGAATCCATGTGTAGGCTAGTCGTCCATCACAACTTAAACAATGGGACATTATTGGTAAGGAAAAATAAAAATATTCCTTTTCAGATTCCTCTTAAAAATTGAAATTAATACATTCACTACTGTTTAATTAGGTCAAACACAACTCAAATAATGGGAATAATTGAAATGCTTCACTGCGCCCGATCGGCCAAATACTTCACTCCATAAAGATTCGTCACTGGTATTTAAGTTTATTTAACTTCGTGACCTTAACATTAGATTATAGAACTTTAAAATAAGGGGCTGGCATAGAAAACAAAATTCAGATATGCCATTATATGGAATAAGTCAACATTAGTAAACATTCAGAAATTATTTTGAAAAATTAATCAAATACTAACATCTATATCTATATCTATATCTATATCTATATCTATACTATATTAAAAATACAAAGGCTCTTAGTGAAATGTCATTCGCCTTTTTTACCCTTTAAAAATAGAGTTCCACTATATAAAATAGTTATTTAATTATTTTCCTAATATTAAGGAATATCTATTTTATTATTTTCCTAATATTTAGGACTTCCAAATCAACTAAATATTATATGTTGAATCCTTCATTGTTTAAACTAGGTAAGACAATATATTTATAAAAAAAAAACTAACACCCAAAAGGACTAAAGTAGGAAAGTTTTGTTCACTTAGAACTCTTTTTAGATTTAGAAGTCTTTATTGTTTGTATAGAATTATAACCAATTATTTATTTATAGTTTTAGTAAAACAAAGCTAATTGAAAGAGAATAAATTTAAGACTACAAATAAAGTCTCGTGCACATAGCTTTTTTAGGTTTAGGAATTCTTATTTTATGGTGACAGAATTATAAAATGTGTACTCTGTTAGCATGAATATTTTAAGGGATATTCATATCCAACTTTCAACGAGTAACTTTAAGAACATAATTAAAGGCTAAAAGGTAGAACTAAACCTAATTTTAATTTTAACATGAATTTTATATTTTTATTGCCTCTAAAATAGTATTCGCGTACTCCTTTTCCCGTGAATTTCGTATAATTTTCTTACAATTATAGACACTTAGTTCTTTACTAATTTGTTGAAAATAATTGTTATATTTTTTTTTATTGATTGAACTAATAGCACAATTTGTATTTTTTCAGCGAGAAAAAGGTATATTTTCTCAGTTTGTTAACTTTATTCGTGTTTTCTATAATGAATTTTAAGAATATGTAACTTTTCAATTAAATTTTTATATAATAACTTAAATATTCACGGGTTAATGTGTTCTTGCTAAAACTAAAAATAAAGAACGATAACTTGTGAAACTAAAATAATGATATTATATAAAATTTGTAATGATTTTTAAGTTAATATATTGACCTGCATGATTGAGAGCTTATATGGGGTATAGTTTCTCTGTTTATTATATTAGCTAGATAAGTTCAATAATTACTATTTTCAAGAACTTATATTTTTCTATAACTTTTATTTTATCACTCAAACATAATTTTCAATAAAATATTTGTATAGTATTTTAATAGTTCATATATATCGAGATAGTGTTCGCTCACAATTATTTGTCTTTTTTACCGTTTAAAACTGACTTTCACGTTAGATAATACAGTAAGTTAACTTATTTTTCTAAATTGTTAGAATATTTATTTAATTATTTTCTTAATATTTTGGAATAATTACTAAATTCTTCCCTAACACATAGGATTTTGATCTATAAAATCATATAGTTTGATCGAAGTCCTTTACATAAACTGTATTTAGATTTAGGGTATTGAATTTCAAGCATTTGACGAGTAATTTTTTATATTAGTTTAGGAGTATTTTTTTTTTATAAAAATTTAGGTTTAGTAGTTCTTGTTCTCCTTTTCTTGGTTTAGGAATCCTTATTTTTCTCTTCTTCTTTTTTTCAGTTTTTGAAGTACGTTTTCAAGGTTTACGAGTATTTCTTTTAAATAATATAACAACCATTGAATTATTTTTTTTATATTTAAATTTAATGTCAACTAAAATTTTGTTATTAAATCAAACTTGGGAATGAGAACAAATATCTCGCAATCATAAATGTAGTAACATCAATTAATTATAATTTTTACAAAATTCAAGTATCAAGATAACTAAGAAAATATTTTAATTCTAAGAATATAAAAGAAAGGCCAGTGTTGGTAAGATTCAACAACACTAAGTGTTGGTAAGATTCAACAACACTAAGTGTTGGTAAGATTCAACAACACTAGTGGTTGTACTAACAAAAAAGTCCAGAAGTGATGTCATGACGGGTTTTTTATTACAATGAACATAGATTATTATTGGATAAAATTATAATTATAGTTAAATATATATTTAAACTTGGGATGTGCTAATATTAAAATTTGAATCAACAAAAAAAAATTATTCTCCTTAACGTTAAAAACAAATAATTAAGCCTCGATTAACCAAACAAAGTCTTTGATTTAACTAATGTGCGAAAATTTCAAGTCATTTTTTGCGAAATTCATCATATAAATCTGTTATAGTATAGTATTAAGAGTCAAATTATTAAAAATGCAAATGTGTGACAACAAAAATGAAACATTAGGAGACAAAACATATTCTAAGTGAGTTTGTCGACAATAAATTGCGTCGAAAAAATATAATCAAGACCAAAAAATATTGTGACAATCGTAGTATTTTATTTCAAATGTTTGAGTGTTACAATCTCTATGAATCCTCTCATTCTTCTTTCCAACAGTAAATAAAAGAGATTTTGAGTTTAATCTTGAATTTTATTTTATTTTAATCCAAGTGCTTGAGGCCTGATCTTGATCTTGACATATTTTTAATCCAAGGGTTTGCAGCTTGTTCTTGAATCTTCGTCTTGATCTTTTAATCCTTAGAACACTTGAATGCTGGTAGCTTTTAAAGAAATCCGCAGCGTTTGATCCACGAGCTCCCTCTTGCTTCTTGTTATAACTTCTTGTCCCTTTTCTGGGTTATGAAGACCCCTATTTATAGTTGTGGGAGGGAAGAGTTGTGATAAGAACAAACTCTTTCCGGCCAATCAAATCAAAGTGTGACAAGGCCGCATTTGATTGGCCAGAACATGTCACTTGCACACGTGGCGCAATTTTATTGGCCCTTTAATTTGATGTGGCATGCCTTGTCATTTTGACATGTGGCACGATGCTATTGGCTCTTCCGTTTGACTTGGCGCGCCACGTCATTTGACACGTGACACCAAACTAGGCATCTAGGAAGATGACATCTTGGGCTTATGAAGTGGGCTCATCACTTTAGCCCTATTAAATGGGCTAGCCCAATGGATTAATACTTATTTAATTATTCCATATATATTGGACTTATATAAGTAATTTAGTTATATAGCCCATAGTATTTATTTGGACCAATATATCTTGAATTTAAAATATAATTCAAATTGCAAGGATTTAATTTTAATAAAATTTATATGCTTACAAATGCCCCTACTTCAAGCTTAGTGTTGAGTAATATCATGGCTAAACCTCAAACAAGTCTTGAAGTACTAGTAAATCGCTAAATTGACCTCGCATCAATTTTGAACTTTCGTTTGTATTGCGTAGATCACATCAGTTATTTAAAATAATTCCTTTGACTTTAATGTTATTTCATCTTTTGATTGGAATAAAACCAAGCCACACAATAAGACATTCTTGGTACTTGAATCCAACACTACTTGAAAGTTCCATTTTCATTTAGCTAGAGAAGCATCTTTTCAATTGTAATATTTATGAGCAGACATTACCTCCACGTGGTGTTTCTTAGCTTAATTAGCAATTTGCATCTCTCCTTAAAGTAATTCTTTTTTTATCTGCATTAGAGTTCGCAATATTTGTTATTACTAGCGAAGTCCTATAGGATGAAATCCACACATATCCGATTACTTTCTGAAGATTGAAATCGAGTTCGTGTTAGAAAGGAATTGTTCGATCATCCGCTTTAGCAATTTTCCACATCGGTGTTAAACTTTTGACTGCCGCCCCTTGACAACTATAAATACTATATTCTCTTTATTCTTTTAATACCAATTTCAACGTCTACAAAAAATTTTCAGTCTACTTTCGACGACTAAAAGCATTGACGCAAAGGTAATTTTTTTTTTTGTGCTTTTTATTTTGTTGTCTCTCCTCTTTTTTTTTTAGAAGTAACTTCGTCAAACTATGAAGTCCTCTTTAAGTTCGAGATGAAGGCCTTTAAAAATCTGCGGCGAATTTCATAAAAGTCCGCGATGAAGAACTTTAAAAATTCGTGGCGAAGATCCTTAAAGTTCGAGACGAACACCTTTAAAAGTTCGCAATGAAAACCTTTAGTAAAAGTCTAACACAGACATCCCTTTTTCTTTTTTACGTCTAAGATAAAATTTTTTTTTTACTCTTACTTATCCATTCTCTCTTTCAAGATTGTGATTGCTACTTTTCCCTTTTGACTTAGGTACTAACGAATTTTTTTTTATTATTTTTTTTTTGATGAAGCTTGAACATGGTTTACTTTAGAGACTCAACATCCTCTTCCTCCACATCCAAGTACCTTGTAATTTCAGAGAACAAGGATATCAAAACGGAGATCAAATTACTAGTTGATACACCACTGACCGGCTTATATGCAGCTTCGTGGTCATCCTTGCAAAATCCATTTCGTTTGATAGATTGGACCTTTGAAAATACCAAACATAAATTCAAGACATGGACTCTCCGTTCCCCTAATCAAAAAGTTAAAAATGTGGCAAGTTCCCTTCCATGCTTAGGTCAACGAATCCTCAAAGGAGAAGTATACTGGAGTGATTCCTTAACTTTTAGTGACGAATTTCATTATATCCCCGGCTATTGGGAGTGGACTCTCAAATCGAGCATTGAGGGCCACCAATATTTATGATGTTGTCTATGCCTCATTGTTTACTTATGATCATTCTACAAGTATCATGCAAGCTTTTTGTGAGGCTTGGTGTCCTCTAACAAACATGTTACTTACCTCAATTTGAGAGTTATCCATTATCCCTTTGGGATTTGTGCACTATTGGGGGTCTTCCTTTAATGGGGTCTCCTTATGAGGAAGTTATTCCAAATACTCGAGAACTTACAGGTGCTTACGACAAGGATAAAATGTTCCTTCCACAATCCTGCCAGCAACTGTTCGATGCATATCACCAGCTCCGAGAGGGAAACGCTAAAAATCATAACGTCCCTGTAAGAAGATGGATCGAGTTTTGGAGAAAGAAGGTTTTTAAAGTATGAACAACCTCCAGCGAGGAAAGAAAAGAAGCCAGCTCGTCCCAAATCAACACACAACCCTACTAGAGCCATAGGTAAAATGTTCAATTGGTCGGAAGTTGAAGATGCATTATTTGTTAAACTTGGCGTTGGAAGTGAAAACAAAGATGAAGTATACTTGGCTGCTTTTTTATCATGCTGGTTATGTGTCTTTTCGCTCCCTACAAAAGAAGGCGACTTTATTCGGCCTGAGACTTTCAAGATTGTAGGTCTTCTAGCGTGTGGGCAAAGAATTAACCTCGCTATTCCAGTCTTAGCTAGCATTTACAGGGGATTAAACACAATTTCAAATGGCTCACCACTCGATTCTTCTAGAATTTACTTTCCAATTCATTATGTGTACTGTTGGTTGGCCTGCTACTTCAAGACTCGTTTTGCTCTAACGAATAGGACGGCTACTCCTCTGATGGCCATATAATCAGGTGAGGGAACATCGAGATACTTTGGGAATAATGACACGAGAAAACGTATTCATGGAGGAGAAAGTGCCGCATGGACTTCCACAATGCCAAGCAATCCTCAACTGTATTATTATCGTGATGATGGAAACGAGGAAGAGACCGAGTCAAATTATTTTATGAGTATTCGCTCGAATGACATTCCTTTAAGAAATGGATCTATCTTCATCATGGAGCCTTATATCCCTCATCGTTTCAGTCGTCAATTCGGTTTTTATCAAGACATCCTCGGTTGCTTGGATCAAGATTTTCATGAGTGCTCTTTAGACAAAGGATTGGAACTTTACGAATTTGTGTTTTGTCTAAAAGTTGGTCAAATGCCACATTTTCCCCTATTATGCCCAAGATGAAGAAGCATGTCTCGTCCGATTAGAAGTCTTGGTGGGAAAGAGTGCATGGACGCTTCCTTGAAAACCACTTGCAATATTTGGTGAATACCGTTGGGCCGATTACTACTACGCCTTTAGAGATCACACCTCAAGGGCATAACAGGGAGGGCGAACCTCCTACTTTAAAGTCCAAAGTGGTTGTACCAGCGACGTCAAGGGACCTCCATATAAAGAAGTTCAAAAGAAGGTCCTTGTTCGGGACCATCAAGCCAACGAGTGTTCCTTTCCATTAGGTACCATTGTTCCAACCTCCAACAAATGTCCGTCCCAAAACGAGAGTGATAGTAGTCATGGAGATCAAAACTTCAAGCGGGTGAAGCCATATTCTAACAAACAAGGAGATGCTAATTTGGGTGTAGTCGAGATTACTGACTATATTGGTAGTGCTTCAAGGACTTTGACGGCTATCAAAGAGGTAAAGATTAAAACCTTCATATTATTTTATAATATCCAAGTAGTTTAACTGATCATATATCCTTTTCTATGTAGGAAAATGGTGTTCACATATCAACGGAGTACCACCAAAGCAAGACCCAAGGTAGTATTGAATCTGACGCGGAGCCAGACTCGAGGAAATCACTTCCAATAGCTAAGTCAGACCTAGAGGAAACTTCCATTCCTAGTCTTGGAGCGAAATTGGGGCCTAATTTTCACCGACGACCGGCACCAACCATGTCTATCTTTGATGGAAGAAAGGTCGTCTTGACTCTTCGCAAGGATTTCATTCTAAATGCCTGGGCTAAAATTCATGCCAAACTCAAGGACCTTACTGCAGAAAATGCTTCTCTCTTCAATTCGAGATCGAAGTAATTCTCGAGGAGATGGACAGAAAGGGTGTGGATATTTCCCCTCTAAAAGGACTACTGACATCTTTCTTTGAGATTGCCAAATCATATGACCAGGCATGGTCAACTATTTCTGACAAGGTTGTGGATGTTGAAATATCAGAGTCATTTTTAAACGCCAAGGAGCAGCTTGATCTTGTCTTGATTGAGAAAGGGAAGAAGGCCGAGAAATTATCTGCTGCCGGTCGATCTCTCAAAGAGGCCAAGGAGAAGGTGAAACATTTAAGAGCTCTTCGAGGTGTTGCCAATAAAGAGGTTGAAGAGATTGAATCTAGAGTCTCATCTGCTGAAGAGGAGTACCGTAGATGTTCTGATGTTTCTTTGGCAACTGCTGATGATTTGGCCGATGTGGAGATGAGGAAAAAACACCGAGAGGCAACTCTTAAAGACTTGGTCAATTACAACTTGTGTTTAGATTAGTCGATATAGAGTATTTCATTCGCCTCTTCTTCTTTTTTTGCATTTGATTAACTAGCGGCTATTCTTAGGAATGAAAACTCTATCTATTTTATTTTATATTACGCATTTTCATTAATGCCCCTTCTTCCTTTGCGGTTCAATATCAATAGTTCTTTGCTTATTGTGACGTATTGATGTCCCTATGATGGAACTTGACCTTTTTTTTTTAAATGTTGTCATGTCTCGAAGTTCTCTGTATTTGGAAATACATCCTTCTTCTTTGAGGATAATATTGTTCATCATCTTTGCACCTTTTGTGGTGGGAGATATATATCTCAATGTGAGAACGTTAAAAATATGAGCCATTTAATTTTCTTTTAGAAACTAAACTTTAAAATCCAAGACATATCCAAAATTCGGAATCAAACACATTCAGAATCGCCGCATGTAATATTTTGAAACCAACTTTAACTTCCACCACATTGAAAATTTCAGATTTGCGCAGCCTCACTAAAAAAATTCATATCTTGGTGTATGAACGTCGAAAACATAAACTGCTTGATTTTATGAAAACTAGACTTCGAGATCTAGGATATATCTAAAATTTGGAATCAAATAATTTGAGAATCGTCCCAGATAATATTTTGAATTAAACATTAAATTCTGACACGTGGATAGTTTCAGATTTGTGAAGCTTCACCAAAACTATCATATCTTGATGTAGCAATGTCGAAATCATGAACCTTTTGATTTATTGGAAGCTAGACTTCAATATCTAAGACATATCCAAAATTTGGAATCAAACACTTTGAGAATCGTCCCAGATATTATTTTGAATATAACTTTAAATTCTGTCACGTCGACGATTTCGGATTTGCACAACTTCACTAAAATATCTGTATCTTGATGTAGGAATGTCGAAGTCATGAACAATTTGATCCATTGGAAACTTAACTTCCAAATCTATAACATATCCAAAATTCAAAATTTAATGCCTTAAGTATAGTTTCAGATGATATTCCAAAGTCAACCTCGATTTCTGATATGTCGACAGTTTCAAATTAGCGCGACTTCACCAAAATTTTGTATCTTGGTGTGGAAGCCTAGAGATTGTAAGACCTTTTTAATTATCAAAAATTAAATTTTAAGAGTTTAATTCTCACCAAATATCTTGGGTTCAAATCTCACTGAATATGAAACGTCGTGAAGGCTCACCAAAAAAAACTTGAAGGTTTGGCGAACGTGAGAGCATAACGGATCCACGGACTTCAATGAAAATGCTTGATAGCACCCCTAAAAGACATTAATAATTTTATTGTAGGAACATGCAATTTACCATAGTGGCTTGCCCCCTTCAAAATCAGATGGGATCTAAAGTTTAAAAGAAGAATGGTATCCCAGCTCGATTTTCAAATACCGATTGAATGAATGACATTCCATTTTACTTCATTCGGACAACGATTAGGGGATTATGTATCTTTTGAACTTATGCGACTGAACTCAGAATGAAACTCTAAGCTGCCTACGTACCTCGGTGAAGAGGATCAAGTCATACCGTAGTTCATAATGGGTAGAATTATTATTATTTTTTTTAAATTTATTTTTATGTCCTAACTTTTACATAGGCCGCCTTTCGAGGTTTTCAACCTAGTGGACATTTTTTTTATGTCCTAACTTTTGCCTAGGCCGCCTCTTTTGAGGTTTTCAACCTAGCGAACCCTTTTTTTTAGGTAGGCCATACACAGTTTAGACTCATGCGAGCCAGGAGTATAGGAACATGCAGCTTAGGCTCGTGCATTAAGGAGTGTTGCAACTTCAAGGATAATACTTCTTCAAAAACTTGCCATTGATGGGGCCGATTCTCATGCCATCTGCATCAACCAGCTTGTGATCCCCACTTGAATAAGCTTCTTGCACGACATATGGCCCATCCCATTTTGAAGTGAACTTCCCTACAGGTTTATGGGAAGTCATATGGGTCTTCTTATGGCAAGGACTTGATCTCCTACTTGAAAAGATCTCGGGCGAACTCTTTTATTGAAAGCACGAGACAATCGAGCTTGATAGCATTCAAGACTTTGTTGGGCCTCCAACCTCTTCTCATCAAGAGCCTCTAATTCTGCTAATCGAAGTCGAGCATTTTCTTCATCAGTGATACCTTCTTGAATAGCCAGCCGTAATGAAGGTATTTGACGCTCAAGTGGCAATACGGCTTCGACCCCATAAACAAGTGAATACGAAGTTGCTTGTGTTGGCGTGCGATGGGTCGTCCTATATGCCCATAGAGCTTCTTCCATACGGTCATTCCAATCCCCTTTGGATTTGGAGACGACTTTCTTCAGCAGGTTGCAAAGTTTTGTTGAATGCCTCAGCTAGGCCATTGGCAGTAGCATTGTACATCGAAGAGTTACGTTGCTTGAAGCCAAAGAGATCACAAATCTTGTTCATCACCTATTGTCGAATGGATTTCCATTATCCGTTATTATGTAACGAGGAATGCCGAATCGATAGATTATGTTTACTCGGATGAAACTTGCAACATTTTTCTTATTTACCTCCTTAAGAGCAACAACTTCAGCCCATTTTGAGAAGTAGTCAGTTGCAGCCAAGATGTATAAGTGCCCACCAGAAGACTTCGGCAGTGGTCCCACAACATCAAATCTCCAAACGTCAAACAGCCAGGATGCAACATTCGGGTGCAACACTTCAGGAGGTTGATGAATAAAATTCGCATGGAATTGACAATCCTTGCATCTTCGAGCATAGTCCAAGCAGTCTTTTACAATCGTTGGCCAATAATATCCCATCCTTTTTATATGGAAGTGGAGTTTTGGTCCAGACTGGTGCGACCCACATACACCAGAATGTGCCTCTTGCAAAGCTTGGAGTGTTTCTTCTTCCCCTAAGTATCGCAAGAGTACTCCCTCGAATGACCTTCTGTATAGAGTGTCTTTGTAGTAAAGGAAGCGAGGTGCACGACGACGGATTTCAGTCCTTCTCCTCGGATTTTCTGGAAGTATCCCATAGCACAAGTAGTCGATAATGGGTTGTCTCCATTCTTCTTTCTCAACTTCAGAAACAGCGACAAGATGCTCGAGTTTATTTTCTTCACCTTCAACCTCATTTAGTGGCGGTACTACCCATTTTTGGCAGACAGTAACTTGCGCTTGATCAGGCAGGGTTAACGATGAAGCTAAGGCAGCTAAAGCATCAACCTTCTTATTTTCTTTCCTTGGCACATGCTGAATAGTCACATAATTGAGCCACCCTATTAACTTTTTAGCATAATAATGATATGGGCGTAGTTCGGGCTTCTTAACCTCGTAAATACCCAAAAGCTGATTGACCACTAACTGGGAGTCACCAAAGACTTGCAACTGCAATTGCTTCATATCAACGGTCATTTCAAGCCCAAGTATTAATGCTTGATACTCAGCAACATTGTTGGAACAGAGTTGTGTCAGGGTGAAGGAGTAGGGCAAGACTTCACCTTGGGAAGTGACAAATACTACGCCAGCACCAGCTCATCCGCGATGTGAAGCACCATCAAAGTACATCTTCCATGGAGGTTGAACTTCAACGACCATTGCATCCTTATCAGGTAGTTCGTCAATTAGCTCCCAGTCATCAGGTATCGGATGATCTGCCAAGAAGTCTGCCAATGCTTGTCCTTTTACAGCCTTTTGAGGGATGTACAAGATCTCAAATTGTTGAAATTGGAGATACCATCTCGCTAGTCTATCACTAAGAACAGGTTTTGACATCACGAACTTGATGGGATTTTCTTTCGAAACAAGACGGACAACATCATCTTGAAAGTAGTGCTTCAAATTTTGAATTGAGAAGACTAGCGCCAAACACAACTTTTCAATTGGCGAACAATTCAGCTCATTTGGTGTCAACATCCTGCTCAAGTAGTAAAGGGAGTTTTCTTTCCCCTCACTATTTTCTTGGGCCAACAATGCTCCAACAGACCTTTCTTGCGCCGCAATGTATAGTATCAATGGCTTTCCAGGTATAGGAGCTGCTAAAACTGGAGGCTTCATCAAGTAGGCTTTGATACTTTCGAAAGCGTTGCTAGAAGCTTGGTCCCACTTGAAAGGAATGCCTTTCTTCATGAGGCGACTAAATGGTTGGTGTGAACACCCAATTTTTCCCTACAAGGAAATTACTCCTAAAAATAATCAAAAAATAATTTTAATAAATCTTAGGAACTTTTCTTTATTTAGTTGCATTTCATGCATGTTTACTACTTCAAAATTATAGAAAAAATCATAAAGAAGTTATCACATTTTTTATTTCGTGCCATTTTAGGTTTAAATTACATTTTTAGGATTTAGTTACATTATTAAATGCATCTTCTAAAAAATCAAAATTGCATTCGTAGGTTAATGAATTAATTAATTTCACGATTCCATTATTATATAAAATAAATACATAGGCTAGCCAAGAAATAGATTTAAATTAAATTTGAGTCTAAAGTGGCTAATTCTGCAAAAGCATAAAAAGAAAAGAAGGTTGTTAAGGTTAAAATTGGACTTGGGCCAGCAATCAGGCCCAATTCTTTACCAAAATCTGCCCAGCCCAAAAGGAAACCGGTCCAGAACCCACGACCCACCTGCCCGACCCGGTCCGGCCCAATACCCATCTCCCTCACCTATTAAAATAAACCTAGACCTAAAACCTAAAAAAGAGCTAGAAGAGAAGAGGACCTAGTAAAGCGGTCGCACCCCCACTAACCTGACAACCGGAGAGCAGCCCCCAAAACCTCTCAACTCCAACGGCCACCTCCTTGCTGCCTCCCTGCCGTCCCATTTCCCTTCCTCTAACTCACTACCGCCAGCGACCTCCACCAAACCCTCCGGAGATACGGTTAGAAGACAAAACCGGCAGATCCCACGCTCCACAAACCTTAGAACCGCCTAGCCCTTCTTCCTCACTATCGTCGCGCCGCCGGCATCTTCCCTTCACCTTCGACCTACACCACCAAATCGTCGACCTCCCTCATCTACTTCACCCAAAAAAAAAAAATGGCACTCCCCTGACTGCCGCCCAAACACACCCTTACACACACACACACACCGAAGACAACCTAAATGCACTTTTGCTGAAGAAGAACGGCGACCCCCTCCCTTTTACAACCAGAAAAACCAGTCGCCTCTCTCCTCTTCTTCTTATTTTCTCTCAAGCAGTCACCTGATTCCGACTCCCTCCATAAATTAGCTTCACAAACAAAGAAAAAGATTTGAAAAAAAATAGGGGTTTTGATAAAATCTCGTTCTCTATTGATTTGTTGGACGAATCCAGTTGGTTTCCAAGGTCAAATCGAGTTTTTAAGGGGCTGTTTGTTGCTGCTATTTTCGATTGTTGAGTAGCTGAGCTCCGTTCTTCGTTCTAGATCTTTATTTGGTCTTTTCCCTACAATTTCTTCTACAATCTAGGTACGATCTGAATCAGTATGCAATTCATTTTGATTTTTCAAGATTGAAATTATGTTAGTTAATGTTTCACATATAGGAAGATTTTGATGTTTCATGTGTGCCTTCAGCAGTAGTGTTTTCTCCAGTTAAATCAATATGATACTCATTACTCCCAATCAAATGTGTTCGGATCTAGCTCGCTAGCTGTTGATGACTGA